>PVLD010010805.1:0-68841 GCA_004027595.1 Dinomys branickii | reverse complement strand
AAATAGTAAAAAATTGAAATTATAGGACTGGGAATGTACTTCAGTGATGGAGCAGTTGGCTAATATGTTCCAGGCTCTGGGTTTGATCTTCAGCACTGAAGAAAAAGTAAAAAATATAGATGTGGCCTGAAAAACTTAACCAATAAATTGGTTTTATTACACTGATTGATAAAGAGTTCTCTTTAAAAATGACTTTCTAAAATTCTGAAAGTATATATGAAATAAAAAGCCTTCTGATTGTTATCTGAACATTAAAAATAATAAAGATAAAATAATTCTTAGAACATATGCACATAATTTAGTGTTAACTTGACATTAGGTCTCTAATAATGTATCTCTACTATTCTGAAGATTATATGTTTAATATTTTTTATAAGTATAAATAGTTTCTGGTAGACATTTCTATTTGTATTTCATAGTTAATGATTTTGAAATTATTCACTCCTCTAAATGTCTCTTTGCAGACCTTAATTTTTTGATAGAAAATATATTTTGTCAATTGGTTACATACATTAATTACTTATACCAGAGAACATTTGATAAATGGAAAATATTCTCAAGCATGATTTTGTTCATTATTGTGTGTGATTATTTTAGGCTCAGAGTTTTTGTCTTTGAATCTTCTTTTAGAAGACTATTCTTTGACAAACATTTTTGCAAGAAAAATTTTATCAGAAAACCTTATCTCTCTCCATGATTCTTTTAAACTTTTGCTAAATTTAGGTGCTGTAAGATTTTAGCTTTTCTGAACTTTTTCTTTCATTCTGATACTGAATGTAAATTTTCCCAAAAAAGATAAGAATTCTGAAATTCCATCAAGAAATTCTTCCCCTGAGTAGTGCTCTCCGTAAGTAAAGTTAGAGAATTTCAAATTATGTATATTTGCTCAGCTCTCACCATTTTATTACTTCAGTTACTCCCTATAGGATCTGTTATGGGTGATACATTGTGTTAGCTTGGGGAGTCTAGAGGTTTAGCTGAATGACTCAAGAGGAAGCTAAAGTGCTTATTTTGTGTACATTCTGAGCCTGTGGAAGAGGAGGGCGTGGAGACTGCGTGAGAGGTACACGCCCCTGGGTGGGGGGAGCCTGTTTACAATGTAAGGGAAGAGAAGAGGCTGCTTGCTGCCGTTCCTCCCTTTTGCTGGTTGTTTTTGCTGTGCTCTGCTGCCATGAACCTTTGTCCTCTGCCCGCCACTTTGCCTCTGAGCCAGCCAAGTGTGGACTGAAACCTCCACAAACTGTAAGCTAAATAAACCTTTCCTTCCTTCCTTAACTTTGGGTGTTGGGTATTTTGTCTCAGCAACGAGAGAAAAGTAACCAAGACAGGATTAATTTTAATATTTTCCTGTTTCTAAGTGTTGATTTCATAATTGCCATTTGTTAAAGTCTTCAAAAGAGCATTTTTGGATTTAATTGATTGGTGCTTTATTTTGTTAAAGATTTTAATTGATTTGGAATAGAATACAATGACTTTTAGAGGTTGTTTTATTTTTTTTATAAAAGTCAATCCCATTGCAGAATGTTAGTGTTTACAAAATAGTTTTAACAAATTTCAGAGGTCAACTAGCAGAGAAAATACACACTGCCACATAGAAACATGAGCACAGCATCAGCTTTGTCACAAAAATGTTTCTAATTCACACATACTTCACTGTTCATGTGTGTAACCTATGCGACTCTATGTGTACAGAGTCCACTAGAGCACGCAGGTACACTGCAGCACCTCATGGTCTCACTTTGACTACCCCTTTTGATTGTAGAGGCCAAAGGTAACTTGTATTAATCTCATGATGGCTCAATAAATTGAGTGTTAAAATATTTACATAAGTTTTTCTTCTCCTGATGTATATGTTTTTGTGGAACATATATACCTCATTTAACTATATAGTTATACAGATATAGTCATATATAGTACTTATATATAGTTACATGTATAAGGTATTAAAATCTATATAGTAGAAAAAGAATATAATATCTATGTATATAAACACACATATTTATATATAGTAACTATATAACTAAAAATTAACTGACTTCTCATTGAAACATCTGAGGAAAATTCCCCAAGATGATTATATTACTATGTATTGTAAACATATATCAATAATAAAGAAAATCTATACTGAAGAGTCAAATATTTAGGTAATACTATTGCTGTTTTTCTATATATGCAAGAAAAGTTGGAATTGAAATAAATGAAGTTAGTTTAGAGGAATAACAATTTTAACTAAATGAGAAGTCATTTATCACAGAGCAATCCATAAAACACGTTTTTCAGATGCACATGTTACATCCTTACCTTTAGGTACCACCTCTTCAAAATACATGAGGGATACCATCTACTTTTTAAAGTAGGTGTTGATATTACTTGGCAGATTGGTACTGTCTGATCTTTATGTGGTTAGTGATTCACTATGGCTTCAGCGGTAGGTGGAAATGTTCATAAACATTCTGGTCAAGTTACATGCTCATCATCAATTTTCTTTTGGAGTAAAAACTTGGTAGTTAATATTCCTAAATGTGTACTTTTATTTTTTGAGCTCATTGCTGTCCAAAACATTCATGGAAATATAACAAAGCATTGCAAAAAATATAGTTGTGGGCTTCCACAAATAAATGATAAAACCATCATAGCAAGTGTGTAGCCTACACTCTGTGCTCCTCAGCAGGACTGCTCATCCTTATTTCCCTGTCACACCACAAGTACCTGCTATGTACTTCTGCCCGTTGTTCATTGCCCTGACTGCTGAAGTAGCAGTTTTGTGCCTTTGCAGTGAAGGAATGGACAACAGCTGAGTTGATTGGTGTACAGAGGGGCTGGCTGAAGAAGAAGCTCAGTGGATCCACCATTTACAACCAAGAGTAGCTGTCTAAAACCATTTTTATTAGAGAACACTTCATTCACATATACATCCATTCATCAAGACAGAAAAACAGCACAGATCGAGTACTAGTTGTGTTTTCTTTACTGTGAGAGCTTTATTGACCAAATGAGCATCTCATTATTCTAGGCAAGACCATGGCTGAAATTTGAAGTATAAAGTATTTTATTGCAATGTCAAAAGAAAGTACTAAAATCATCTTGCTTTAGGTTAGCAGAGATGTTAATGAAAAGACTTTATAAAGAATTATGATGTGTTGTGCACATGTAACAACTTTCTTTGATGAATACACTAATTATGTACTGCAAACAGAGGGTGGCAATTGTAAGCCAAGAGTATACTAACTAGGACATGCTGTTATTGTCAGTAATCGTGTCTAACAAGGTCATGTGGTTACCTTATTACACGGGAGTAAACCAAGGATGGATAGTTTAGTGTTTCATTCAGGATCACATAGCTAGTAAAGGGCCATCTGTAGATTCTAAACTGTTATCCCCCTGTAAACCACTGCCATCGCATTTTCTGATGAAGTCCAGAATGAAGGCATTGTGTTAAAGAATACGTGGGTCCTTAATAAATATTATGCACGATGCACACATTTAAATGCATTTATTTATGTAACCTTCATATTGAATGCAAGAAAGTTACACTAGAGGTTACATTTTGATCACTGTTTCTGAGAAGGCTTCGTGGACCTTAAAGACTCGGTGGTAGCAGTGTGGTCTACCACATAGAAAGACAGCTGTGTGTAGCCAAAGCTGAGTACAAGAGCTGAGTGAGTGGGTACAGAGTGCTTGCCATGTAAGTGTGCCCGATGGTACTAGGAGATGGGTCACTTGGCCAGAGGAAAACAAAGTAAGTTATTTCTACTATTAAATAGGGATTTGGAAAGACAACATCTTGTATTCAGTGGGAAGATGCCTGAGGGCGCTGTTTCAAGTTTTTGTCTTTCACTTTTATTAATCAGTATATTATAACTGTTTAAATCATTGTTTTATGATGCTGGACTCCCCAAGCCATACTTGCCTGGTTGTCAATATTACGGACACAATGGTGTGTTTCAGTCTCAGTTGCCCTGGGCAGCATGGTGGACACTGAGCACCTTTGTGATTCCTAGGACTGACTTGCTGAGTCCCTGGTTTTGTCTCCTGTGCTTCCCACAGTCACACACCCAGCCAGAAGCTGGCATCACTCTGTATGTAAAGATGGCTCCATGAATTTTTTGGTGTCTGATGTGATTCCCTGAAGTAGTTGTGGACATGTGATGACTTGTCAATTTGGCACCCAAGATAGAAAACCAGCCTCCACCAAAAATTTTGCTACATGCTGTTAGCATTGTACTTTGTGTTCTTGGAGTTTTCAAGAGAGATTTTTAAAGTAGAAAAATAAGTAAAATTTAAAATATGCCACGTACAGATACCCACAATGAATGTAAATATTACATGTCATGAACAGGAGCTAAGAATAATTCCAGCAAGAATGAAAACGAGGGAAAGGGATTTAGAGACAAAGGGAGGGGAGGAGGGGGAGGAGGAGATTAAATAAACAAGTTGTGTTCTGTACCTGTGCCTGCTCCACAAGGGGATGTGAGCTTCACTATGGTGAACATGCACTAATACAATTTAGAAAGGAAAATACTAATATGGATAATGCTATAAAAATGCAGAGATACTACTTTGGATTAATGTGAATTATCTTTTTGTATACTTCTTATTTCATTTTACTGAAAAATTAATGGTAGCAGGGAAATTCTCTTTGGACCTTTTGTGCCAATTCAGCCTTTCTAGGAAGCAATTCAGCCTTACTACCACAACTTTCATATTTCCTCCCATGTATTTTTAATATTTTTATCACATATTTATAGTTTGTATTTTTAGATTATGTATATATAATACATTAGATCCATGGAGCCATCTTTAAATATTTAATATATTCACTCCATTTTCTGACCTTTTTAAAATGATACATAAGGGATCTAGTGAATAAATTTTAATGGCTGTATAATAGCTTCATGATATGAATATATCAGAGTTTATGCATATTTCCACTGATACGCATGTACTGGAGGCTGATTCCCTCGGAATCACAATGCAGGGCAGATGGCAAGTCATACCAGTAATTAGGGAAAGTTTAATAATTGATCATGTGGGCAGTGTTCCAGAATGCAGTACAGGAGGGTGCAGTATGACACAGCACAGTAGTGTACCCGTGAACACTATTACCATTCTTAGCCTTGACTCAGGCCGTTGTTCTCCAAAAATAGAGCTATCTAGAGCCCCACCATGACCTGTGTCCTTTTAGGGATGCAACTATCTCCCCTGATCCCTCTGAAAGATAGAAGGAAATCAAATACTTTGACTGCATTCTTTTCTACTCTTAATTCCTGCTGGGACTCCTCACTGGATGAAGGAGAGAGAGAGGGAGAGGGCAAGGGGACCCTTAGAAGTTAGCTTCCTAGAGAGATTCAGAGAGAAACAGGACTGTGGGGCTGGAAGGGTAAGAGGACGTACACAGCACACTGTTCTACCCTATGCCATGATACAGCAGTGCTTCAGGGGTGTGCTTTGCTGTGCATACGTACCCACCTGTCTGGGGGCGCCACAGTGTGTGCGGAGCAGGGGAGTTGCTCAGTCATGGGCATGAGGGTTTTAGAAAGCTTTGCTGTCTGTTGTCATTTTGCTCTTCAGGGTGGTTGTATTCTCGCTGCTCTGCATGGGAGTTTCCCCCACATCTCCATGGGAAATCAGTATGTTGTTATGGCCAAGTGATATTTGTGATGGGTATCACAACATGATTCTATAACATGTTTCATTGGTTATCTTTCAGGTTGAATACCTTTTCCTATCTTTAATGGATATTCTAATTTTCTTTTCCTGTGCTCTAACACTGATGAATTTTGCTCATGTTTTTATTGAGTTACCTCTTAATAACCTGTAAAATTCTTTAATGTGGATTCTAATCCTTTAGTTCTTATATATGTTACAAATATCTCTTTCTAGTATGTGCCTTACTTTGACTTTGTTTGTCATATTGTTTTTCCTTATGTAGTCAATTATTTTTTTATTTATAAAATATTTTATCCTCATTTCTGAACAAATTCCTAACCCTGAAATAAAAAATATTCTTAGAAACTATTTTTATAAGAGTTGTAGTTTTTATTTGTGGACCTATAACCTATTTAGAAGTGAAAAAAATTTTCCCATGGAAAACTCAGTATTTCAACAATTGATTGAGTAGTCTACGATTTTCCTCCTGATTTATGTTGTGTGTGATATCCATATTTTTATGTACGTATGGGATGCCTCTTTGAGGTTTTTTGTTTGTTTTTGCTGAATTGATCTTTTTAAATCTTTCCACAGGTACCACCATGTTCTATTGGTAATATATACAGTTTAAATCTGTATGTATTACATAAAAGTCTTAGCTGAAAAGAAGTTTGTCTCTATGTCCACTGCTTCTGGCCATTTTTCTTTCTTCTCTTTATACCTGAACTCTTTCACATGAAGTTGATAACCAATTTGTTGATTTCCCCAACATTTTTTTGATTGAAATTACACTAGCTGTCAAGATTACTCTGGGCAAGAGTGAGATCATTATGGTATTGCAAACCAAAGCTGCCCTTTGTGGAAAGTTCATCCTATAAACACAAGCAAGTTGAAAAGTTCTTCCCACCACTGTTGATCCTCAGTGGTCACAGGTATATTTATCTATGTATTAACTTGCTTGCTCTACAACATTTGGTTAAGCAAGGCGTACTTCAGGCACTCTGGTGGAGTAGGCTGCATGATAACTAAGGTAGAAGCCCTACCATTAGGGAATTTACATTCTACTGGCAGAGTCTTTGGGCAATTTCACAGGGGAGGTGAAAACTGACCTTGGTTATTAAAAGATGTAAGTTTCCAAGAGGGAAGTTTAAAAACTATCTTTACAAACGGGAAGTTCTTTTGACCTAGTGATTTTAATTACAGCATTTGTCCTATAGACATACAGGCACAAGACTTACATGTGAGGATGTTCATCTAGCATTGTTTGTAAATGGAAAATGGCAAAAGCTACCTAACTGACCATTATTATGGGACTGGTTTTCTATTCTGCAAACACTAGCAAGTGTCAAGTAAGCTTGTATACTTTTATTTAAGAAGATATAAGTTTTTTATATCCTTAGACTCAGAATGATGTATATGGAAATAAAGAGAACATTCTTATACAGGCATAAACATTTTTTGAAAGACACTTTCAGTCATTTATTGTTGCAGGACGAACAACATGAGGCATAGTGAATGAAACAACCAATTTTTTATGCTGCTGATTTTGCGTTTCAGGCATGTGGGCAGGACCTGGTTGGGAAGACTTGTCTCTGCTCCATGATAACTGGTGTCTCAGATGAGGTAGCTTGAAGGGCTAAAACCACCTGGCTTGCTTGAAGAGGCCTTATTTCTAGCTGTTGGCAGATCCCTTGGTTCTTTTCCACACTGCATCTCTATTTCAAATGCTGCCTTACTCACAGGTCTGTCTGTGACTGAGAGAGTTGGAAAATCTCGGTCATGTGTCATGTCCATGTAGCTCGCATGGGGTTTCTAACAGCATGGCAGCCTTTGGGTGATACAACGCCCACTTAGGCCAGTGACCTCTCTCAGAGTAACAATTCCAAGAAGCCCAGGTGGATGCCTTAAGGCTTCCTGCCTGGCCTTGGGGGTCCCAGAATGTTACTTCTGCCACGTTCTCTTCATCTGATCACATTTTTAGCGAACATGTGACAGCTAGCCCAGATTTAAAGCATTAGACACCATTTCTCTGTAGTGGAAGGACAAAATATTTTCATCCATCATTAATCCAGCTCAGGTAAGAAGTTTGTTAATAATGATTATCTCTGGAGAGAGGGCTCAATGGGTGTGCAATATCAGGGAGTCATATTTCATTGCATAGTTTTAGAGATATTTCATTATTTTTAAAAAAAGTCATCATTGTACCTCTGTGACAGTTTTGATTGGAAAAACAGCTCCCAGATCTAGTAACTGATCAAAAACTCATGGAACTCTATGACTTTGTGAGGCATGGCAAGAAATTATGCTTGATCATTTAATTGTCCTTTAGTGTGCCCACGAAAGGTCTGCTCTTTTTCCTAAATAAGGTTTGAGCATGAGAATAAAGAAGCGAAAGGCCAGGGTTTTTAGTATATGTTAACATCCTTAAATCGTACAAGCAAAAACAAAATAATCCAGTGATATATGCTTAGTGTTTTCACTTAAAGTGAAAATCAGTCTGTATGGGAAAGCTTTCTGTTTCTTGAATTCCTACTCTTTCCAGTTCAGTACTCTGATAAATTTGGATCTGGAGTCTGTCAAGCCAAAGGTCAAAGGTGCTGGGCTGCTCTTGATCTTCTAACGCCCTTTATGAAATACAACAGTAGCATCCAGCTTCAGGGCGGCAGTTAGACACAATGGTTGTGGATCTAGGGAAAATCTAAAGAAATTAAGTATATGCATACAGGCCTGCATGTGCATATTTTATGTCACACCTATGTACACTGTATTATTGCATAGAAATTTGGATGACTTCATATGCTGTTTTCATACATGCCATGACTTGCTTTTTAATTAACAGGAAGGTCTGGTTCTCCTGTGACTTGAAAGCCTGATCCCTGCTGCATTCCAGTTTTTGGTAGCTCTTGGAGCTTTACATTATCAGAGTGGTGCACTGCTTCCTGGGAGCCAGAAGAGACTTTGTTGTCCAAATAGTCAGCAAAGGGAAAGAGGGCTTTTGCTTTCTTAATTTTCTTAGTTTGTTGAGCCCTAAGTCTTGAAAAATTTCAAATTTGGAATTATAGTATATTTTGTATTTCTAATTTTATGTTTTTTATACAATTTTAATTTAGCAAATATTTTTTAAATAATCAAGTCTTTCAAAGGGGAGCATGTTTTTAAAAACTAAAATATTTCAAAATTATTTACCAATGTTTTAACAAATGATAACCAGATATCATGGAAAATCTAAATAGTTCATTTTTAAATCCAAATATACAGTTATCCATGGGACCAATATCTTGTAAATTGGAAATTTTGTTCCAAGGAAATTTAGATTTTCAGAATACATTTTACTTTATTATGCTTCTTGAAGTGAGTAGAAGTTGTAAGACCTGTTTGGAGTCACACTCCACTGATGCAGAGATGATACAAGTCTTCTAATCAATTACCCACATATAAAGAATACTTTGAAAAGTTGTAAGACCTGTTTGGAGTCACACTCCACTGATGCAGAGATGATACAAGTCTTCTAATCAATTACCCACATATAAAGAATACTTTGAACACTAAATTTTAATTTTGTTTCTTGGCTGTAGTACTTAGTACACATAGCATCAAGAGGGCTGGGGATATAGCTCAGTGGAATAAGCGCTTGCCTAGCAAGCGCAGGGTCCTGAGTTCGATCCCCGGGTCCTGAGTTCGATCCCCAGTACCGCAAAAAAAAAAAAAAAAAAAAAAAGAGCTAGAAACACATAGCACCAAGAGTCATACTGATAGACTATTGATAGTATTGATAGAGTTGGCAATATTCTTGGCAGTGTGCTCTTCTTCTAATACATAACAATTAGAAATTATATGAAGATTTCATGTGATTGACTTTGATTTGAAGAAGATACCAAAGAAAGCTCAAGAGTGAACCAGCGTGTACTGGTGAGCCCTGGGTGTGTATTCTAGTTTTGGTGAGATTGGCTGCTGCTTGCCTACCTGTGTTCCTGCTCTGTTTCCCTCCTGGGGCTGCTGGAAAATCTTGTTTTTCTGCAGCAGTGTTTCTGTTGCCTTTCTCTTAGTTTGAATATGAAGTTAAATATTGTATTCTCTGTAATTCTTTCCTCATTAGCTTGTAATAGCTAAAATCATCTTGAGGGGCTAATGGTACAGTTCAGGGATAGAGTGCTTACCTAGGAACCAGGAGGTTCAAGGACCACAAAGATCTTCCTCTTGGGGTATCTCTTAATTATGACCATGAACATGCATGGTGAAATTTTATAGCTGTCAGATGATCCAGAATGTAGAGTTTGTTTTCCTAGATTCTCATCAAAATGAAGACACAGCACTGAAAAATTGACTAGTGTTCTCAATTTTAAATAAGAAAACTTATTATTAGGCAGAGTGCTTGGAATTTGTTATGGTTTGTGTCTAGATGTTACCCCAAAACCTCACGCAGTCATGAAGATGGGCTTTCCAGAGATGGCTGAATCTGGGGTTTGTGACTGATTCATGGTCCAATGCTGGGTCAAAGGTGTAAGCATACACCTGCTCTAGGGCAGGTTGTGTGCATACAATATAAGGGACAGCAAGAGGCCTATCCCTTTTCTCTTTTTTTTATTGCTTTTTTCTGTGTTCTGCCATGATGAGTTACTGTTCTCCACTGAGATTTCCCTCTGCCATGTGCAATCTGCCTTAGAGCCAGCCAACTATGGACTGAAATTTCTATGAACTGTAAGCTAAATAAATCTTCCGTCCTTTAACTTTGGATGTCAGGTATTTTGTCTCAACAATGAGAGAAAAGTAACTAAGACAATTCGAACATGGATAGACATGTATGAAAAAGCAAGAAAGTGTTCTGAAAGAACATATAGATCCATGGACCTCTACTCTAGTGAACAACACCTGGGAATCAGAGTTGAGAGTGTCCCTCTATAATGTCCTCCCCAGCATGCGTCCTCCACCCTTCTGAGCACTCTTCTGAGGCATCGCCACTGTCCCTCCACTTTAGACCTGTGTGCTTGCTATTCCTGGCTATCACCATGCCTTAGGTAACCTGTTACACACATGCTCTCCTGTCATTATTTAGAAGGCTTCTGGTACCTCCAGTGCTAAAGTTTGGATCTTGAAATATCCTCTTAGGGTCCATCTGTTGACAGCTTGACTGTCAATGTGGGGTACTATTGGGAAGCGGGAGAATCTTACAAGGTGGTGCCTAGCTGGAAGGAGGAGGGGAGGATACTGGGACCTTAGACCCCTCCTGTCTGTTTGTTCTCCAGCTGCCATGAGGTGAGAGACCTCCTCTCCCTCCCACTATACCCTAAATTAATATGCTGTAATAGTCCCCAGGTCTAAGCCACCATGGATGGAAACCTGTGCAACTGTATACCAAACCAAACGTGACTGTTTAAAGTTGATTATCTCAGGTGTTTTGTCACAGTGACAGAAAGTTGACACATCCACCTTCAATCTTTTCCATCATGTTTACTGCTCTGACCCCTGTTCTCTTCCCAGCTGAATTATTCCTCTTCAAAGGTCAGTCTCTAGTAATAAGGAATAATAATGTGTCCTTGTTCCCTACCGCTGTACAAGGGTGAATAGTTTTCCCCCAATTTTATCTCCACTTAGAATCTCAGAATGTTACCTTATTTGGAAAAAAGGTCTTTGTAAGTGTAATTAGGATGAGGTTATACTGAAGTAGGATGGCCCCTAAACCCAATGGTGGTATCTTCATAAGAAGAGAAGAGGACAGAAGAGAAACAGAAGACAGCTATGAGAGGATGGAAGCAGATATTGGAGTACAGCTCCAAGCCGAGTCATGCCAGTGGATCCCAGAATCCACAGGCATTAAGAAGAGGCAAAGAAGAATCCTTTGGTAGAACCTTCAGAACAAGCATGGTCCTGCTACATCTTGAGTTCAGATTCTAACTTCTGCGGCTGTGAAATAATGTTTCTGTTGTTTTAAGCCATCAAGTTAGTGGTGTGTCTGGCAGCCCTAGGAAGCTAATGCACCCACTATTATGGTTTGGATCCAAATGTCCCCAAAAGTCTCATGTTCTGATGTGGCACCTGGTCAGAAAGAGCAGGTCACTGTGGACACAAATTAGAAGGATGTGTTCTTGTCCCCAACTCTTCCCTTCTCTGTCTGCTTCCTGGACACCATGACATGGACAGTTCTCTTCCAGTTCATGGAGTTAGCTGACCATTAACTCAACCCACTGAAACTGTGAACCCAAAATAAACCTCTCTTCCTTTAAACTGGTGTTGGATACTTTGTCCCAGTGATGGGAAAGGGACTAATAGACCCACCTACCCAAATACATTGGTCTCACTTGGTTGTACTTTTCTGCACTTTCTTTTATTTTTGTCCTTCTTTCAAATGTCTCTTCTTTCATCGTTTTCTTGTATCTGTAGCCCTTGACCTCATTTTATTGAAACTCACTGGTGGAGGAGTGATGCATGTGTTTCTCCACAGAATACAAGCCGTTCTTGCACACAAAGCTGCCAACTGAGACCCTGTTAACAGCAGTGTGCTATTTCACAATGCAGGAGAACACAGTCCAGTAAATGTTATGACCTGTTTTTCCACTAAACTCTCAGGTGAGATAATTGGGAAAAGAAGCAACTTGTAGAAACATTCCCTCCATCTTGAGAAACACTTAGTACTCTTGTTTATCAAAGGCACACTCTGTGAGCAAGTTCATCCGATCAGTTTTTGTTACAGGAGGTTATTTTAGTTGGTGTTTGTCTTCCAAGAAAAATTCATGGAGTGCTAACAATGCCTTAGGCTTGATCCAAGGCCAAAACAATTTGCTCATCCCTAAATAAGAAATGGCTTATTAAGTAGGCATTGGACAAATGGTTTTTCTTCTGTTTGTCCTTAATTACATTAATTAGCGTCAATTTCTGTGGCATCGTGTGCTTTGTGTATAACTCATTCCAAGGCAGTTCCAGTAAGGTGATTTAAAACTGAATTTGTTCATCAAAACCATTTCTTCCATGCCAAAGAAAGGAAAAGAAGCTTTAGAATTTATACTTCAGACCATGTGAGATATTGCCTACATAGATAATTTAAGTGGAACTATAAAACGCCACACGAAATTTGAGTGAATTATAATTTGAGTCAGTTGAGAAAAGAGTATCAGTAAGGTATTAGTACTGTGACAGTTTAAATTTCTGCCTAGTCACAATGTGATTTAGTGCTGATTTAATTTTTTATCAGAACCTTAAACATATTGAGTTGAACATCTTACAAGCATTTCCAGATTTTAGATACTTTTTATATAAGTGCCTTTTCCTATCTTAGTCTAAAGGTTTCTGGCTATTGGAATATCAATTTAAAATGATAATTACTATGATGTATTATATATTACTTTCAAATGCCAACAATTTAATCACATAGTTTAAAATGTGAAAGGAAAATCTATAAAGCTTTCTAAATCTCTTGAAGAGTTGACTCAAAGTTCTTAAGGTAAACTAAAAATTAGTTTGAGGCCTAGAATTTTGCCAAATACTATTTAAAGTTTTAGTTGTTTGATTAATGTAATTTGTCACTGGTATGTGATATAATGTCATGCTTTCTCCTCTTCTTCTGCCTTAGAAGTCTGCTACTTTTAGTTTTCATATGTGATTAAAAATTTATTTGATGTAAAGAAATGGATAATCATGGCACCACCCTTCCTACAACTTTATTGCATATTTGAAATATATAATAATCATGATTAAATTTTCTATTTTTTCTATTTTCTTCTTTTTTATACTCTGATGCCTTTACCATATCCTATAGTATGGTAGGACTTTGTCAATTTGACTTGCCATAAAGTGGGTCTTTTTCTTCATTTTTTGAGACAAGGTCTTGCTCGGTAGTCCAGGCTGGGCTTGAACTCATGATTTTCATGTTTCAGCCTCCCGTGTTCTGGAGTTACAGGTGTGCACTACCATGGAGTATTTAAAATAGATCTTTGTGACTTTCTCTAGCAGTGGTTTGGACACTGTTCATCTTTCAGGTCTATCTCAGGAGAAACTACAAGAAAGAACAATGTGTTACTTAGGGATAACAGCAGGTTGATTAAAAAAACCCAAATTACAATGGTTTAAACAAGTTTTAAAAAGTAATTTCTCTTTCTCATCAACATCTATGGTTCGAGGCTGGTTTCTGGCTTCATGGCTTGCGGTTATCTCTCTCTCTCTCTCAATTGAAGTATTTCACTTTATTGTCTTCACACACTTATCTCAGGCTCGGTGAGGAGAGGCTGCTCCAGCTCTATTGCCATGGCTTCATTCGATCCAGCAAGAAGAGACACAGAGATGAGGGAGGGAATGCTCCTTTCACGAAAGATAATTGCCATAGATTTATACATCATATTGACTTGCATCTTCTTGGCCAAAACTTGGTCGCATGCGCACTTGGCCTTGAGGGAGAGTGGGAAATGCAGTCTTTAGGTGGCTATCTGCCTAGCTTAGGGTGTGGGGTTTTATTAGTGTGGAGAAAGGAGAGAAAGACTACGTGGAGTAGCTAGTATTCTTGCTTACTGTTATGAAAAGAAAGAAAATTTTGCTAAGTTTGTATCCGGGAAATGAATAGTTCACTCAGGCTACAAAATGGGTTTAGATATACCTTAAACCACTGACTTTTCCTGTATGTGATTCATCTACCTTTGATTTAGAGTTTTTGAGATGGCTTATTATCCTGCATTAAAGGGATTTTGGTATCATTTGATCTTAGGTAAGAACCTGGGCTCTGCCAAGCACTGTATAATCTTGAACAGGTTTTTAATTTCTCTAATCCTCTTCCTTTTCTTCATCTTTCTAATGGATAAAGTGACTTTTTGTGAATGTTGTGTTTATGTGTAAGAGTGATTACAAAGGATGGCAGGGAGCTGCATTTGGCATCTGACTGCCTCTGTCCTCTGAGAGTCTATGAGCAGATGTGTGACACTAGCTGACTTGGCTGACTGGCTCTGCAGTTGTGCAGCACCTGGAGGATGAGCTGGAGCATGTTCCAGAGTTTCACTCCCCTTGTCTATGGCTCTTCACGTGGAGGACTTCACCATTTCCACCAGCTGTAAGGGTGTCTGGGGCGGAGCAGTATGCCTGTGGCTACCCCAACTATACCATCCTGAGAACCCCAAGAAATTAGGTTCCTTTTCGGGTCTCCTTGGAGACAAATGATTAACTAAAGTAGAAATTTCATGGTCATCCAAGAAACAGTAACTCATTTTTTAATAGAGCTTTATCATATAAAGACAAGTTCTCTCATACTGTGGAGATTTGCTACCCACATTGTTTCTAAAAGGGGGTGAAACGACTAAGCTAAGGAGAACACAGCGCAGCTGAGGGGCAGAGCTGGGGATCGGATTCCGCGTCCTAATGCTCAGTTCTACTCTCAGTGTCCTGACTTCCTCCCAGCTGGGAGGGTAGAAGCAGAACGCAGACAAGGTCTCACCAGCCTAAGTTGATGCCTGAAGGGCTATAATCTTGATTTCATCCTAGGCCTGGGAGAGCAAGATGGGCTTGAGCTAAAATTTACCATTGGCTGTGAATTTGAAGTCTGCTTTTTGTTTGTGGAAATAAGTCTTAGTTAAAAATCGTATTTCTGATGTTTCTTATTTCTCAGTGCTCTGCTTGACCCTTATTACATGAAATGTTAGAGCAAAACTGCAGGGCCAACTATGTATACGTAAAGCAAATATATTATAGAGAATGTTGTCTGAATTGTTAATAGTTGCAATTATGACAAAACAGAAGAGTATAAGCCTGTGTCATTAGCATGCCTAAAGTCCAGAAACTGTGAATTCTTGACCTGCGAGGATGCTCTGTGTCAATCCTTTGAGCAAACGACATTTTCTTCTAAAATGTGTTTGAAAATTATGATTCTTGATATAGTTTTGTATTTTGAAATTTCAAATATTTCCATGTATATTTCCAAAAAATATTTCTAAATATTTTTCTTTATCTGTTCAATTTCCTTTCTTTTGAAGACAACTTTGTGCATCATGGAGTCATCTTATGGGTTGAACAGTGACATTATGCTCAAAGTATACAGCCTTGTTGACTAGTTTTCTGGAAAAGTAATTATCTACTTGGGGTCAAGGAGCCACATTAATCAAACTACTTCTCAGGATGTCACTCTGCATCAGGGCTGGGGTCCCAAAAATAGGATACCCTTGACTTCCAAGGTACTGAGATATACAGTTAGCTACCTTTTGGCAAAATGCTGGTGAGGTAAGGAGATGTTACTCAGGGATCCATTTGAACAATTGAAGTTATTTTAATTCATGATAATTGGCTCAATTTTCTACAATTCCCTTTTTAAGGCTGAAGTGTTTTAAAAGTTTTATTCGGAGAAAACTTAAATTTATGGGCAGAATCAAAAAATTGTATTGTGAAAACATATCTCCCAGTGCACAGATTCCACAAATAGTGTTTGTTTATTCATCTGCTGATGCCTTTATATGGATGGAGTTTTTAAACATCATTGGACACTAAAGAAGGTTACCTGTCAGAGTAGAGACATTTGGAAATTTTAAGGAGAAAATTAGAGCATGGTCAGTAGTCATTCAAGTTGACCTTTCCTGAGAAACTGAGGATAACGATTGCTTAAGTAATAAAATTTGGTAACAGTACTGGTCAAACTGCGAGTGAATGTGAAAAATACTCTGCTTTATAAACAGTAGGGAATCAAGAAACATTGCTGCATTGTCAGAAGTTCTTATACTCCGATATCTCCATACCTTTTACTCTGAGGAATAGACATTCACTTCAGGAGGCAGATGTTCCCCGGGGCTTCCTGTTTTTCATGCAGGTCACTTCATTATGTAACATCCAGTCATCCAGGAAGGAGATCAAATTGAAGGCCACTGCAGTTGCTGTAGCGCTTTATCCTCTGGCCTAAAAGAAAAAAATTGTTAAAGCTTCCTTCAATTGCATTGTTGAAAGATTCCCAGAAATAATACAATTCTAACCCTGTTTTCTCATTCTCCTACTTTTGAACGCCAAATTTTTGAGAAAGGGATCTTTTATTGAGAGCTGCACTAGCCATGCTGGCTTTTGGTTTTTTCAATTTCCCTTAGTGATATTTAACTGTGCCTTGACACTCTAACAGGTTTGTCCCTCAGATTAGTATTTCTATGTTTTGTGGGATACACAGCATAAAAATTAGAGAAGCTTTTAGAAAGTGTGGTTTACAAGACAGAAAAACAAGACAAACTGAAAAGCATGTTCCTCATCTACCTTGCTCTTTGAGAAATGATCAGGAAGTTCACAAGGTTTATGAGGACTCTTTCTGGGTCATAAACATACTTTGTTGGTCACTTGCTCTAATGCTGTGAGCTCTGTGTGGTTTCAGTTAAAAATGGCTGCTGTCTTATTCCTAAATTATGTCGGCCATGTGTGATCTCCTCCCAGATTTTTGCCTATGACTTAGAACTCCTTTACTGGAGCTATATACCATCTGGACACTACAAATGCTATTCCATGGTATGTTATCACGTTTTATAGCATTCTTAAAATGATGCAGTTAAGAAGATAGAGAACAGATTGTGCGTACCAGGGCCAGAAAGGGGGCAGCCAGGAGGTGGGTATAAAAGGGCAACATAGTGACTTCTGAGTGGTGGTTAAACTCTTCTGTGTCTTGACTGTAGTGGTGGAGGCCTGAACATACACAAGTGACAGGACTGCTGCTGGGCACTACCTCTTAAAAGGCCACCACCTCCCAACAGCATCATTCTGAGAACAAGCCTTTAACAACTCTTAATGGCGTTTGTGAGACACTTAGGATCCAATTACAGCACCTACACAGAAACGAGCTTAAAAAACTGAAAATCAGATGAGCACAGTGGTCCGTGCCTGTAATTCCTGCCCTCTGAAGGAGGACCACAAGTTCGGGCCCAGCTTTGGCAACTTAGCAACTTGGTCATGGGGCCACTTAGTAAGACCTTATCTCAAAATTTTAAAACTTGGAGAAATGACGATGATTGGAGTTCATTGGGAAAGTCCTGGGTTCAATTCCCCCAGTAACACACACACAAAGACAGAGAGAGAGGAAGAGCGAGAAAGACTGGCAACCTCAGTGAGATAGGAGGCTTGTATCAGTGCCAACATCCTGTCTATGCTATTGCTTTACAGAATTAGAAGATGCTCCTATTAAGGTGAACTGGGTAAAGTACACAAGTTATCACTGCATCACTTCTTATACCTGTGTAGAGCAAAACCTACTTTTTCAATCTCATGATTATTTTTGTTTCTTTTGTACCTGTTTGCTGATGTACATTTCACTAGGACAATCCTAATATTTTTACTATGTACATTTCATGAAAGAGTTTTAAGCCAGAGTAAAAGTGAAACATTTATTTTTACAAATAGAATAAATATAATCTAAACCAAATTTATCATTCTAATATGTGTAGGAATATACTCACATTAAATACTGGTGAATTATTTTAGATCTTGAAGGCATGCATATTGATTTCTCATTGATTAAGTAATGGTTTTCTGGCATTGCAGAATAAAAACACATCCTATCAATGCTGTTTTAACTGATGTCCTTTGTTTAGCCTGATTTTTTAAAATTAAAGTAACCATAGCACTTATTATTTTAGGTTTATCCAATCATTAGAGACAAACCAAACCAACTAAGCCCTAGTAAAGATTACTCTGATAACTTTAGAGAAGTTCCATTATATATGGTAAATGCAGGTATTTAGGATTTTGATAATTTTTACAATTAAATGGAAATTATTTTAAGAATGGAAATTCAGAGATGCCCGAATAACTGGTTCTGTAAGAGCTGTTGGCCCCAGGGGCTAGAACTGCCCACCCAAGCACGTGCCCTGACCTCCAGGCTGTGGGAATTCTGGGTAACTGGTGCACTCCACACTCTCAGAGATCTCCTTCTGGGTGATCTTACCATACACCTACAAGTGTAGCCAAGCAACTTCTTTCCTGAGGACTGCATCTACCAGCCAGGGCCTACTGCCTGCCCAACAATCATGTCATCGCCTTTGTTCTTCTTGGGCCAAACTCTGAACTAGTGAAAGAAAGCAAATTGATCTCCTGTTACTGAGTATCAAAGCAGAGAAATAGTAGCTGTTTTTTACATTGTTGCAAATCTGGTTTGAAGCAAACATTTTAGAAATGCTGAGGTCTGTCAAGAGCTTGTGGAATAGATAGAGATTAAATTGGGTCCAGGAAACCTTTGCAATACTGATAAATGAGAGGAGGGAGAGGAGGGAAAGGGGATGAAAAGAGAATGAAATGTTATGTACATGTACCAACTCCCCACAGCAGATGTAAACTTTAAGTACTACAAACATGCTAATTAAAAATGAACACCATTTTTGCTTAATGGAGCAAATCCATAGTGGACACAAAGAAAGAATCAATAATTACAATCATTAGTGTGTCCTAACGTTGTGGTAGAAGAGATTTCCTTATTTACTCATGTTGTAAACTTAGTACATCTACAATTCTTTTAGGATGGATAGTAATAACTACCTTATTGGTCAGCCACTGTGAGGCAGGCACACTGCCCTCACTCTCACATGTTCCTAAAAGCAATTAGGTAAAATATCATTTCAATTTTATAGCTGTCAAAAGAAGAGGTTTAAGGATGACAAGTGTTTCCAGTGTAGATTATACAGCCTCAATTGGATTTTCACTTTCGTTGTCACCCTACATGATCTGAGTTTAATAGTTTCAGCTTTTTTCTTTTACAAATTTGTCATCCTGATTTATGTTTTTGTTGTTGTTTGTTTCTTTGTTTTTGTGTCCTGTTGAGGAGACCAACTGGTTTTCTGAAATACTCTTTTGGTTCTCAGGGCAAATAATTTACAAATGTATACACTTTGTATATTTTCTCAAAATGTTGCCTAATTCCCCTTATTCTGACCAAGATTTTTCCTTCCTGTTTATCACCATGGGGTCATGGGAAGTCTGTCCACGCTGGTATTTGCCTACAGATGGGTGCAGAGCCTGCTCTTGGATTTGGTCACTAACCAGTCATGAGTTGTAAGATCTCACTCTCTGTTTTACAACTAGAAAGCAAAATCTGCTATTCACAGCTCTTCCTCCAGCCTTGCCGAACAGACATTTATCTCTTACAACTTTAGTCGTTTGAAAAGAAATCTTTCCTGAGTCTCTGAAATGGGACCAACTGATTACATCAAAGACTATGAATTTTAGCGCATGTCGCTTCCAAGTTTCTCAAGTCTACCCTATCTCTGTTCTCCTCCATCTCTACACAGTGTCTGCCATCCAGAATGCACCACACCGACAGCGGTCCTTACCCTTCTTTAGCCAGCTCTCTCTCTATTTTCTTGCTAAGTGTTATCGTTTCTAAGTAGATATCAGTACATTAGAACTGAGAGGATAGGATGAAGACACTGTGCTGACAACTTCATATTACTTACGCTGCGGAGGAATAGTGGCACAGTGTTTTTGTTAGTTCAAAGCTTAGGGCGCCCAGCCAAGGGCTAGGCAAATCGGAGCAGATAAAGTTTTATCTTCATGTTAATTCAGATTAGTGACCATATTTCGTTTCAGCTGGTAAAGTAGGTATTGCCTACCAATGTTTGATTCTTAAATTAGTCTCATTGGAATTGTAGTTAGTAAAATTTTCTTCCAGATTCTGGGAATATTATTCCCATTTGAGGGGTCTAGTTTAAATTTATCTATTCCTGGATCTTCTTAGAAAACTTAGTGTGATATTGAGAAAGGGTATATCACATACTAGCTAGATCATGCATTTAAAAATCAATATCCACGATAGAATTTTGATGACCAGTTGACTTTTAAGATTTTTTTTTGAGACATGGTCTCACTGTGCAGCTTAGGCTGGCCTTGAGTTCACTTTGTAGTCCAGGCTGGTCTTGAACTCACAACAATCCTCCTGGCTCAGCCTCCTGAGTGCTAGGATTACAGGTGTGCGCCACCATGCTGGCAAGATTTTTTGGAAGATCTCCTTTTTGAAGAGTTTTTGGAATTTCTAACATGTTGAAAATCCTTCACAGTGGTTTTAAACCTAAATTTTAAAATATGCATAATTGTATATAACTTCTTGAATGACATTTTATACAATATTTTTCCTATTCCAAATACTTGTATTACGTATTAATTACATTGACTCATAACATCTTTCTGATGTGCTCCACTTGGTCTTTCTCTTGGCAGCCCTTTCTGAATCCTCCCTTAAGGGTTAATGTAATTAAAATTCTTATTTCTTCCTACAGTTATAGACACTGTCCCTTAACTGAATTGTAGTGTTACTTAGACCATTTTCTTTTATGTGTATGTATTGATCATAATTTTTATAGACACACTCACATAGGCATCAACTCTACATAAACATCACAGACAAATAGAACAGAAATGAAGTGTTCACAAGATTGGGGTTAAAATCTAATTTCTCTCTGCTATTGGAAGGACTAGCTTGATAGGAAGTAGGAAGGTAGAGAGTATTTCTTGGGCAATTTTCATCCTTCTTCAGTGGTGAGATGATGGAACAGTAAGTGAAACTGAGTTCTAAGGAATGAGGTTCTGATGTAGGTGTGGCCACTGCCTTCAAGAATCATCTGGTTTCAGACACATTATCCAGCCATGCTCCAGTAAGCAAAGGGGAATCACAGCAACTCCGCACCCTTTGGTAGGACTTGAGGTCATATGCAGTAATACTGTTTCCTTTTAACTTCTTACCTCCCCAAGGGCTAAAAAAATATACATAAGTACTATTGAGTATGAAGTGTTTTTTTCCTCTATAAATGAGATCATAATATTTGAACAGTACATTAAATGAAGTAGAATGGTTAGCTGTAGATTATGATTAAGATACACTGTTATTTTTAATGAATGTTTTAGATTGTTTTAAATAAGTTGAATATTAGGTAATTTTTGAATTCTGAGTAACAGTAGCAGAATGGAAAATAATTGTATAGAGGAAGAAACTATGTTAGCCCTGTGTATACTTTTGTGGATGTTGAAGCGATACTACATGCTATATAAAAAAACTGCAATAAATTTCTTTGTAAAAGTAAACTTGTAAAAATTATCCATATAGTACAGCCCTAGGATGAAAAGTCATAATGTTATATATTGGCATGTGAAATAATATCTATGCTTTAGCCCATGGACAGTTTACAGAATTTTGGGTGAAGCTCAATCAGGGAGGGACCTGCTTGGTTTCTTGATTTAAAGGGACCATCACATGAACTCTAGTGTATACACTTTGGAAAAGGTAATATAATACATTACGATATTATATTACACTATTATAAAGTTCTTAGAACTTTCATGCATTTACTAAAGAGAAAATCATTAGATTTCTATTGTTTAAATGGCCTTGTTAATATGATCTGGCTTGGAATATTATATAAATTCAGGAACCTGTTCAGACTAGCCACAGAATAATTGTATGTGGTGAAAGAACATGTAACTCTCTTACGTGATAAAAAGGGCTGGGGCACATGCCTTTGTAAATGTTATAGAAAACAAAGGATAGATAACTGAGATTTTCATATAAGCAGTGGGTTTTGTGTCTATATGCACTTATGACTTCATACACAAAACATGGCTGACAAAGTTTTCCTATGTGACACCATACACTGAATAAACAAGCATAACATTAAATCCTTTTGAAAATGTATTTTCCTAGTAATATGTTACAGGAAGACATTTTTGTGGTATTTCTCTCATACATTTTAGGAGTGCTTTAAATGTAGAGTCAATGATATAGTGATGCATTTCTTTCAAAGACTCAGGCCAAGCTGTTTCTTGTTTTTGCTGCTTTACTTCAATGGGTTCTACGACCCACTGGGGGGCTAACTTGACTGCAGTGTAGTCTGTCCTTATATCTGGTGTGATACCACTTTCTTTTGCAGTTTAGAGCTAAGTCTTACTCTCCTTGCTTACCTGACTGCCTACGAAGAGGGGAAAAAAGTTGTCACAATCACAGATCATTGTGGTAATCTTACCCCATCTTTGGGCTGATCTTGTTTAGCAGACTTGAATTTGTATGTCAGGTATCTGCAGTCCATTTCCACTTTGGATTTAGGAGTGATTTTTCACATACACTGCACTGAGGTATGTTCCTTCAGTTCCCATTCTAGACCATTAGTGTTGCTTGCTTTGATATTTGACCATCTGTTTACCTCTTTAAAACACATGGGCATAATCATGAGCTGTTTTAACAAGGATCAATCACAGCTTAGCAACTGTTGAAAACCATCAGCACCTTGGAACCTTGACTGCCTTAGCTATTGCTCAGAACATGGCAATGTCCTTGTCAAATTATTCAAATGAACATGGATGGTAAAACCCTCCACTGACTCACGGCTGTCCTTAGAGGAAAACTGAAGCACTTGGACATGTAGTGCAGAGATTTTTGGTGACATGGCCCATGCTATCTGGATAGCACATTCCCTTTCCTGAATTACTTTTTATCTTCTGTTTTTGTGATTCTCAGTTGCGTGTGGATGTGAAGGCTCACACACAGAGCCCTCCTCCTGGGCCTGTGAGCTTCCTCGTGCACGGTGTTCATCTTCCTGTTCCTTCTCCGTCCCTTGGCTGAGCTGTGCATCATGTTCCCCAGGAGGTTGTCCTGGTTCTGATCTCAAGCCTCCCTTGGGTTGGATTATGCCTTTGAGCTCAGCTAATACAGTGCACTTACTCCTTCCTGTACCCTTGTCTGTGAATCCGTGACATCGCACTTGCTATAAACTGTGTACATCTGCATTTTCTCAATGAAACTTCATATTTTTCATGCATAATTGCATGGATTTGGGTCTTTTCTTTCCTTTTTTGATAAGGTGGGCTGCTAAGGGTCTATTTAATTTTAAAGAATCAACTCTTTGACTGCTTGATTCTTTATATTGTTTTTCTTAGTCTCGACTGCACTAGTTTCTACTCTGATCTTTATAATTTCCTTCCTCATATGAGGTTGGGTTTAATTGACTCTTCTTTTCCTAGAACTTTGAGGTTCAACATTAGGTTATTTGAGCTTGCTCTGTTTTCTAATGTGGAAACTCTGCTATAAATTTCCCTCATGGGACTGCTTTCATTGTATTTCATAAGTTCTGGTATATCACAGTGACATTATTGTTTAATTGTGGAAATTGTCTAATTGTTTCTTGAATTTCACTTGTGTCCTATTAGTTGTTCAGGAAGGTATTATTCATTTTCTATAGGCTTATGTATTTTTGTGATCTATTTTGCCATTTATTTCCAATTCCTTTGAACTGTGATCTGATAATATGCATGGGATAATTTCAATTTCTTCGCATTTATTTAAGCATGTTCTGTGAGTTAGTATGTGGTCTATTTTGGAGAAAATCCCACGTGTTGGTGAGAAGAATGTGTATTCAGTTGTGAGGCTGAGTGCTCTGTAGATATCTACTAAGTCTATTTGTTTAATGGTTTATCTTAGCTCTGGTATTTCTTTATTGACTTTTTGCCTAGGTGATCTAGTGTGACAGTGGAGTGTTGGGATCTCCCATTATAACTGTATTAATGCGTATTTGATTTTTCATATCCTGTAGTGTTTGTTTTATATAGTTGAGTGCACCAGTATTAGGTGCACATATATTTATGACTGATATCTCTTTCTCTCGGACCATTCCCTTAACAAGTATATAGTGACCTTCTTGGTCTCTTCTGATCAGTCTTGGCTTGAAATCCACTTTGCAAACATAATAGCTGCCTTTATTTTTTCCCAGGTTCCTGTTGCATGGAGTAGTGTTTTCCATCCTTTGACTTTCAGTCCATGCATTTCTTTTTGAGTTAAATGTGTTTCTTGTATGAAGTGTATTGTTAGATCTCATTTTCTGATCCATCTGGAACATTCACATTAATAATTATAACATCAACAGAAACATGGATAAGTAAAATGTGGTATTTATAAACAATAGACTACTACTCTGCCATGAGGAAAGATAAACTTGAATCATTTTTAGGTAATGGATGCAGCTTGAGACCATAATGTTAAGTGAAAAATCAGACACACAAGATAAAAAAATGAATATGATCAATGTGACGTGGACTTTGAAGAACTCATGAGTATTTCTTATTCACTGTGTTCTTATGTACCCATTTACAAATATTTGTTCTTATTATTTATAAAAAAGCTTATATTTTTAAGGTGGAAGTCTAATATATTAAACTATATTTTAGTCCAATATAACTGGCATAGACGTGGGAGCATAGAAAATGCTAACTTGGACTTTGTGTGCATTTTAGATATTTTAGGCCTTAAATGATGCATCTTGTCCTTAGCATTTCCACATGCATCTGCTGTTTAGTAAGTCAGGTTATCAGTACATACAGATCTGTTTGCACACATACATATGGACTTATTTTACCAAAGTTTTGATATCTGAAATGTGGCCTTTTTTGTGAAGGGAAGTTAGCTGTGAGAAAATAAAATGTACCATCGGGACACTATCATGGAGTAGATTTGGGTGGGGGCATGAAGTAATGGTGTCAAAACTGCAGTCGAGCACGCTGCTGAGTGTCTTTTGGGCACTAAAACAAATTTCTGGAGCTGGTTGTTGACTTTGGGAGAGTTCCCTGCCTCTCTCAGCTCACAGAAGCAAATGCCTGAGGATCTGCAAACCAGCAAGTCACTCTATGACTTAAATCTGTTTCAGCTTCTTAGCATGAAAGTGCCTGACAACTACCAATGCTCCATTAACTCTAATTTTAAATGGGCTTCTAAATCTAAAACATATATAGTCATAGCTAACTGTGAGGCTTGGAAGTCTTATAATTGATACATAACTAATTTAACCTATGAGTATAAAATTTAAAAAGAAAGAGGATTCCTTAATCCACAAAATACTTGTGCTATTACTAGAAAAGTAAACATTTATATGAGTTTATTAAAGTAAATTTTTCCATGTCAACAGTTGTTTTTAAAGTGTGGCCAAATTTAAGTAGCTCTGGCAGTTTAGCTAAAGCTTTTATTCAATTTTACTTTGTAAACTTTAGCTGTATTAGGACAGTTCTGTTTATACAAAGTTAAATATGCTTGTCCACAAATACATCTCAACTGTTTAAATGTGACCATTGGTCAGGAGGAAGTCATCCTTTTTGCTGTCTCATGAAGGGAAAAAACAATTAAAACACATTCTGTGTGCATGTTTTTTTGGGATTCTAGACAGATCAGATAAGACTTTTTCCTCATATCTTCCGTATCTCTTCATTTTGTTGTAAAACTTTTTATTTACTTTTTTCAAACTTTATTGAAGTATGGTTGCCAAACAAAGTTATTTATATTTAAGGTAGGCAATGGAATATTTTATATATGCATATTCTGAAATGTTATCATTATTAAGCTGATTAATATAGCCACACCTCGCATAGCTGCCTCTTATGTAAGCTTGATGAGAACATTGTCCATTTTCCTGTCCTTGTAATTTCAAAGTAAACATTATTATTAACTGTAGTCACGTCGTGGTACAATGGCACTCCCACATTTATGCATCTTACACTAATATCTTGTACTTTTTAATTAAACTCTAATTCCCTGTCCGTATGACTCCTGTTAACCAGCATTCTGGCCTCTGATTATACAACTGTGTGTTGTTTAGATCCCAAATATAAGTAAGATCATGTATTTCTCTTTCTGGGCTTGGTTTATTTCATTTAGCATAATGTCTCCCAGGTTCATCTGTGTTGTTGAAAATGAGAGTCTCCTTAAGGCTGAGTAATATTCATAGGTATATGCATATGTACATGTGTACATCACCTCTTCATACATTCATGTGGAATGGACACAGGCTATTTTCATGTCTTACTGCTGTGAATAATATGCATTGAACGTGGAAATATCTGTACATCTTCTGAGTATTTCATTTTCTTTGTACATATATCCAGAAGTAAGAATTCTAGGTCATATGATAGTTGCTATTTTTAATTTTTTTCTGGAGGCTCCATACTCTTTCATTAATAGCTATGCTAAATTAAATTCCCACCAAAAATGCACATAAAGCCTTTTTATCTACATCCTTGTGAACACTTCCCTTCCATCTTTTTGGTAACCATCCCAACAGGTGTGAAATGATATTTCACTGTGTTATTGACTAGCATTTCATAAGAATTAGTGATGCAGAGTACTTTTGCATATACTTGCTGCTTATTTTTATGTTTTCCATGGAAAAGTGTCCATTTAGGGCATTGATTCATGTAAACATTGGCATATTGTACTTAATTTTCTGCTGCAGGGTTGTCTGAAGACCATTTATATTTTACATATTGACTGGTATAGCTCAATATCATAAATTGCATATTTTATCAATCAGCAATTTATTTCTCATAGTTTTGACTGTTGAGACGTGCAAGATCAATCACCATTAGATTTAGTGTATCCTGAGGGTTTACCTTCTGCTTCAGAGGTGGCATCTTCTAATTTTGTCATCACATTGGACAAGAGCCAAAGTGCTACCTATTTTATAAGCAAATCAGTTACACTAATGAGCACAAAACCTGGTCACGTCCCAAAAGCTAGACTGTCAATACTTAGTAAATTTGGGGAGTAGCTTTCATCGTATGAATTTAGAGGGAGGATAATTAAATTATCCTGTGAGCATAGAATGTAAAAAGAGAAAAACAGTCTGTAGTGGATACTAATTTCTTATTAGGTAAATGGTTTATGAATATCTTCTTCCATTCTGTAAGTTTTCATTCTCACACCCATTTCATTGATTTCTTTGCTATAATGAAACCTTTTATTTGACATAGTAGACCCACTTGTTAATTTTTGTTTTGTTGCCTTTGCTTTTTGCATCATTAAACAGATATTTCCTGCTGGCAATTTTGTGCTTTCAGCTCTCTATTTCAGTTCTTAATCCATTTTGGGTTGATTTCTCTGTGTACTATAAGAGTCAAAATCATTCTTTGATATAGAGACATCCAGTTTTTCTAGCATCATTTATTGAAGTAGCAACTAGTTTCCCTTGGGATATTTTTGCACCCTCATTGGAGATCTGATGGCGTGTATGTGGATTTATATCCACACTCTCTATTTGATTCCCATGGTAATTATATCCGTTCCAATACCATAATTGCTTTGGTTGCTGCAGAGTCTTAGGCTAATCTGAAATTATACAGTGTGATGGTTCTGGCTTTGTTCTTCTTGCTCAATATTACTTCAGCTAATTGGGGATCTTTTGTGGTTGCTTATAATTTAGCATCGCTATTTCTAATTCTATAATAAAACCACAACATTAGAATTTTAATAGAGATTTTATGAATCTGTATATCCTTTTGAGTAATATATGCAATTTGACAATATTGAGTCTTACAGTGTATTAACATGGGATGCATTGCTATTTATTAAAATGTCATCTTTAATTTCTGTTAATGTCCCATAGTTTTCATTATACAGATAGTTCACATTATGGGTTAAATCTATTCCTAAGTATTTTTATTCTTATTGATGAAATTGTAGGTAAGATTGTTTCATTTTTTTATGAATAGTTTGTTATTAGTCCTATCTATAAGATCATGGCATTTGCAGAGACAATTTTATTTCTCTCTGATTTGAATAACTTTTACTTGTTTTTCTTGTCTAATTGTTCTGGCCGTGACTTTCAATACTGTACTCAATAGAAGTGGCAAGCATAGGCCTCCTTATCTTCTTTCTAATTCTGGATGTAAAGCTTTCAGGTTTTCACCACTGAGTGTAATATAAGCTGTGGGTTTGTATATGTGTCCTGTATTATGCTGAGGGATATTCTTTCTATAAGTAATTTATGGGAACTTTTAAAAAAATCATGGTAGGATGTTGAATTTTGCTGGATTTTTTTCCATCTATTAACCTCACATCTGTGTTAACATGGTCTATCACATTTAATAATTGGCATACAGTGTATTGAAACATCCTTGCATCCTGGGGGTAATTCCTCCTTGTCATGGCCTATGATCTAGCTAATATGTAGCTGAATTTGGTGTGCAAGTATTTTGTGGAAGACTTTTGCGTCTGTACTCATCAGGGTTGTTTACCTATAAGTATTTTTCTTGTGATGTCCTTGTCTAACTCTGGCTGCAGAAATGCCGGCCTTGTAAATGAGTTTACAGTTGTTCCCCCACGATAGTTTTGGTATAGTTTAAATGTGCACCAGGGATTTCTGTGCTGCAGTCATGGCCCCCAAAATGTTTATTTCAAGGTGGTGGGGGTCTTTAAGAGGTGGGTGTAGTAGAAGGAGATTAGGTCAGAGAGGGACAGCCTTTGAAGGGGATTAATGTAGTTTTCACCGAAGTCTGTTCCCTTGAAGAAAAGAGTTTTTTCTTGTTTGTTTGCTTTTAAGAGCAAGCTAGCCTCTCCCCTGGTTGCTTCCTGTCTTACCGCCTGATTTCTTCTGCACAAAGTTGGTTCCTTTCTCTTTCTCTGTCATGTTGTGACACAGAGAGTTCCCTTACCTGGATGCCAACGACCTCTTCTTGCACCTCCAGAACTGTGAGCTAAGTGACCTTTCCTGTTTGTTTGTTTGTTTGTTTATTTATTTCCCGGTAACAGGGATCAAACTCATGAGCACTTATGCCACTGAGCTATACCCCCAGCCCCGACCTTTCCTGTTTAAAGTGTTCAGCCTCATGTACTTCCTTATAGCAACACAAAACAGACCAGTATACTTCCTCTTCATTACTTGTTGGCGAAGTTTGAGAAAGATTTCAATGCTTAAGCTTTAAATGCTTGTTAGGCTCCCTGAGTGAAGCCAGCTGGTTCTGTACTGCTCTTCCCTGGAGACTCTTCCTACTGACGCATTCTCCTTAGTCTGTGTTGAGGTGACCTGCCCTCTCATGGGCTAGTCTCACTTGTACGTTTTGAGGAATTTTAATGTTTCTTACAGATTATTCATTTGTTGACATAGTTGTCCATCGTAGTCTCTTATGTTCCTTTATATTTTTGAGTTATTAGTTATAGTGCTTTGTCTTTCATTTATGATTGTGAATCTTTTTTCCCCTTAGTCTTTTGTCTACCTGTACTGAAAATCAACTTGGTTTCATTGATTCTTTCAAACTGTTTTTACTGAAGCCAGGCATGGTGGCACATGCCTGTAATCCCAGCACTTGGAAGGCTGAGGCAGGAGGATCATTGCAAGTTGGAGACCAGACTGGGCTGCAAAGTGAGCTCAAGGCCAGCCTGAACTGCATAGCAAGACCTTGTACCAGAAAGACCAAAAAATCCCTGCTTTTCTAGTCTCTATTTCACTTATTTCTTCTTCATTTTTATTGCTTCCTTTCTTCTCCTAACGTTAAGCTCAATGTGTCTTCTATAGTTAGTTGTTTACTGGAGAGCTCTCTTTTTTCTTAATGTAAGTGTTTAGTGCTGCAAACCCTCTTTTTAGCTTTGCTATATCCCATAGGCTTGGATGTGCTTTCGTACTATTTTGCCTCAAGATGTCTTCGAATTTCCTCCATGACTTTTTTCTTCCATCCATTTTTCATTCTGGATTGAATTTAATTTGCATACTTTTGGGAAATTTCCAGATTTCTCCCTATTGTTGACTTCTACTTTTATACCCTTATGGTTGGAAAAGATGCTTAATATAACTTAAAACTTCTCAAATTGTTAAATAAATGCATGTGAGGTTATGATAGGATCTGTGCTGGAGAATTCTTTGTGCAGCCTTAGGAAACAGTGTGTCTTCTGCTGCTGGGTAGAATGCTCTGCATTTGTCATTTAGGTTCATTTGATCTAAAGTTTAATTTTAAACCAATGCTTCCTGGTCGATTTTCTATTTGAAAAATTGATGAGTCTATGGCCACACCAACCTGAATGCACCTGGTCTTGTCTGATCTCAGAAGCTAAGCAGGGTTGGCCCGGTTAGTACTTGAATGGGAGAAAGACTGATGAAAGTTAGGTATGAAAATCTCCTACCCTTATTGTATTTCTGATGTATATTCAAGTTAAGTTTTATTGACTTTGCTTTATATATTTACATGTGCTAATGTTGATGCATATATAGAGAATTGCCAATTTGTCTCTTGTTACAGAGTTTTACTTAAATTATATTTTGTCCCTTATAAATATAGCTAGACCCCTTGTGATTTCTTTGGTATTGAATGCTTTTTTCCAGCCCTTACTTTTATACATCATCATTTACTCATCACCATGGAAGTATAGTGTTAGAGTAGTGAATTTAACTGGTTTCTTAAAAGTGAAGGAAATCTATTATAGGCAACATCTTGTTCAGTCTTGTTTTTACTTTATTTATGCATTCAGCCACTCTGTGTCTTTTAACTGGATAGTTTGATCTATTTAAATGTAGTCATTATTGATAGATAAGTACTTACCGTTTGACCTTTTCTGGGAGTGCATACTAGGACTCAAACTCAGGACCTCACACTTGCCAGACAGGCACTGTGCACTAAGCTATGTCCCCTGCCCCCACCTTGCCAAGTCTTCTCTGGTTGTTTTCATTCCTTTGTTCACTTCTTTCTGTCTTGCTGTTTTCCCTATGATTTGGTGATATTTTTGTAGTGGCATGCTTTGCTTCCTTTCTCCTTCCTCTTGTGTATCCACTCTAGGCTTTTGCCTTGTGGTTGCCATGGGTTTCATACACCATGTTATAGCAATCTGCTTTATGTTAAGAAATTAACTTTGATCATTTACCAAAAAGCATACTTTTATATCCCTCCAATTTTGTTTTTGATGTTATAATTTACATCGTTTTTATTATGTATCCAGTAACAAAAATTAGCTATAGCTATTTTTAACACTGTTGTCTTTTAAAATTTATACTAGCATTAGAAGTGATTTACACTTTATCATTGAGAATTACAGATTCTGAATTTAACTGTGTATTTGCCATTACCAGGGATTTTAATATTTTCTTATAACTTTTTTGTTACTAATTTGGATTCTTTCGTTTTAGTTTGAAGAACTTTAGCATTTCTCGTTAGGTCTACTGGTGAGGAACTAACTCCTTCAGTTTTTTTTCTTTTCAATCTTTTGATGGAGCCCCACTTTATTGCCCAGGCTGGTTTTTAACTTGTGGGCTGAAGTTTTCCTTGTCTCTGCTTTCCAAGTAGCTGGGAAGGAGACGCGCGCGCCACCAACACCCCCAGCGCTGTTATCTTTTCTTTGTCCTAATCATTTTCCGTGGTTTTCTTTCCTTCTGCAAAGACATATGTGCCCAGTCGATCTTGGTTGTTATTTTAGTCTTTCAGCTTTTTAATATATTATTCTCTCCTGCTGTAGTATGTAGAATTTCTGCTGAGATAGTCACTGAAGGCCTTATGGGGGTTGCCTTGTGTATGACAATTCTCTTCATGTCTTGCTGCTTTCAAAATTCTCTGTCTTTGATTTTGACAATTTGACTCTAATGTTTATTGGTGGTGGTCTTTGGGTGGAGCCTGAATATCCATATATTTCCCCAGATGTTGGGAGCATTCAGCTATCTTTTTTTATTGAGTACAGTGTACTTTCTCCTCTTTCATCTTCTTTCTCTGGAACTATGATCATGCACATATTCCTTCTCTCAGGGGAGTTCCGTTAATGCCATAGGCCTTATTTATTATTACTTTTCTTTTTCTTTCATCTTGCTAGATCATTTCAAATGATCTGCTTTAAAATTTACAGATTCTTATGTTTGCTCAACCCTATTGTGTGCTTTGTTATTATTATTATTTTTTTCATTTCATTCATGGTATTCCTCAACTCTAGAATTCCCGTTCAGTTCTTTTAAATGATTCCTATCTCTGTTGAACTTTGAGTTTTGTTCATATATCATTTTCCTTGTGTTGCTGAGCTGCTACGTGGGTTCTTCAGCTGCTCACTGAACTTTTGAAGACAATGATTTTGAATTCTTTGTCAAATACATATTTCTTTAGGATATTATTGGCACTTTGACTTCTTTCTTTGATGGTGTTGTATTTTCCTGTTTACCTATGATCTTTGTGATCCCGGTATCAGTGGATTCAAAAGAACTGGGTGTGTTTTCTAAACATTCCAGACTGACTTCAACAGGAAAAACCCTTCACCAGTCATCCTTTTCGAAGATTCTGGATGGTTCAGTTGAGTGGGCCAACCCCTGGGCCAGCTTGCTGGTGTTCTTCAGTGGGCCACCCTCGGGTCTGTAATGAAGGCTGAGCCTGCAGTTTGGGTCCATGAGGGCAGGCCCGGAGCTAAAGAATACGGGAACTGATCTGGATTTTAGGACCATGGAGGCTGCCTCAACACTCTGAGTCCCACTGTGGGCCTAGTGATACGCAGTGAAGTCCTAAGCCCACTTCACTCTAACCCACATGGAGTATATCTCTTCTTGTACTTTGCTGCTTGGGCTTGGGACAAGGGTGACACTGGAAGTGGGAAGCTGCCCATCCTACCTTCTTCAATACAGCTTTCAAATTCCATGTGTTCTAGCTAGGTGCTGTAGTTTCTTACCTGAGTTCACTAGCTCATATGAAAGCGTGTTTGCTTATGGATAATTGTTGAAATTGATAGTTTTGTGAGGGAATTAAAGTTAAAATTCCAATTCTGCTATCTTGTTGAGTATGTCTCCCCTATACTTCTATTTTTTTGTATTTTATATTTTCCATCTTTTCGTTCTGTCAGTGCCATGTTCTGGACAGTGTTTATTTTCTCTTTCAAGTCACCAAGTTTCTATCCCATTACCAAAGATAGCCATCTAGCTTTAGGTAATTATATTAATCACTTCTAGAACTTCCACTAAACTCTTAAAAATATTTTGTGTTCCTTATATAGACTGAGGGATTATACTCCTCAAAACTTCATGTACTGAAATCTTGACATCCATTGTCATGTTGTTGGTAAGTGGGTATTCGGGTGCTAATTTATTCGGGAAGATAGAGCCTTCATAAATGGGATTGGCGTCATTATAAACACATGTGGAGGAGAAGGCACAGGGGAAGATGACTGTCTGCAAGCCAGAAAACCTGTCCTTACAAGACACTAGTGATCTGCTGGTCTCGTAGCTCTGGACTCCCTGGCTTCCAGAAATAAGAGAAATAAACTTATTCAAGTCACCCTGTCTCTACTGGTACAGCAGCCTTCACTCTCAAGAATGCTGGCTTTGTGATTCCTTGTTCGCTGAAGATATTTACAAGATTTCCATTTGTGTCTTTAAACCTATCCCTCATAATTACTTTGATAGTTGAAGTCTGTAGTTTCCTTTGCCCATTTGCATGTGTGTGCATGCTGGTTCGTGCTCATGGTGCCTCACTTCCCTGTGTGTTTCTTGAAAATCGCATTAATCCTTGTTATGGTCTGAATGAATACGATGCTATTCAGAGAGGTTTTGCATTTTCTTTTGTAAGACACCTGAGGGCAATACCACTGGGATCCTCCTTGATAAATATATGTGTTAAGATTCTTTGGCCTGCTCAGGCTGCTTTTGTACACTTGGGGTACAAATCTTTCATTTACTTGGGGTACAACTCTTTTCCATGTCCAGTCTCTGCCCACAGATTCTTAAGTATGAGATCTGCTTATACTTTTTCTTCAGACTGTTCTTCTCCAACGGATCTTTCCCTGGAGTCTACAGAAGCTGCAGGCTGCTGGGAGAACACTGTCACCTTCACCGTTAGGATAAAGGGGACGCCCCTTTTGTGGGCAGCCATTGCATGTGTGTGACTCCAGGCAATGAACGGGTGGGTCTTGGTCTAGATTTCTGTTAGGTCATATAGCAGAGGCTGAAGTGTGAGGTGTTAGTAAGTGCTCTTGAGACAAAGGTGGCTTGATGTTCAAGTGCTCTTAAAAGAAAAAAGAATACTCTGATTTTTCTTCAGAGTGTATAAATCTTTCACCTTTTAAAAGGAAAAAAGGTACAGATTATACATTTCCTTTAAATACTGCTTGTCTTGGTAATTTTTCTCTTGTTGCTGAGACAAAATATTCTTCCTCATTTCCAGAGTAAGGAAGGGAAGGTTTATTTAGCTCAGTGTGTGGAGATTCCAGTCCATACTTGGCTGGCTCCCAGGCAGAGTGGTTCATGGCAGAGGGCAACAGTTCATGGTGGCGGAACACAGTGAAAGCAGCAAGAGCAAAAAGGGAGAAGCAGTGAGCAAGCCTCTTCCCTCCCTTACATTGTAAGTAAGCTACCAGCCCCAGGGCAGGTGTGGCACTCACATCCATAATCCCAGCACTGGTCCATGGATCAGTCAAAAACTCTAGAAGCCACCCCATGATGGCATGAGAATTTGGGGGGACACCCAGACACAAACCAGGGCACTGTCGTTCTTCCATCTCACTTGACAGTTTCCTTGAAATTTCCCTGATATTTTCTGGCATACACACTCACTACTGGCATGAATGACACTGTGACAAATCCACAAAACTTGTGCAGTGTTCAATCGCATATTATTTAAATATGTATGAGTTGTGGGTCTGTCCGATTGGAAGACTATGAATAGAATTAAGAATTAAACTAGGCAGGAAGTAGACTAGAAAAGAGTGTGTAGCATTGTAGGCTCTATTTAAGTGACAGATCAGTTAATGTGTAGCCTGCTTGCATTTGTAGGGAATGAGATCTTTTTAAGGGACTCACTTAAGTTTCAGAAGAAGCATCCAATCTCATGGCCATCCCCCAAAGTCCATAAACGTAAGCAAGTGGTCTTAGAGTGTTACTATTTTCCGTGAGGTATGAGGTGTGATTGAAAAATATGGTGAACATTTAAATTTAAAAGTATATTACAGTAAAAGACATATAGTCACAAATCCTCCTCAAATACTTCCCCTTGCTTTGTACATATTTATCCTACTGTTCTTGCTACTTTCTGAAGCAGCTCTGAAAGTCCTCTTTCATGAGTGTCTATAGTTAACTTGTTGTGGCTACCTTGATATCCTGAAGCCAGACATTTACATTTCATGGTCATTTTGACACTGGAGATGAGCCAGAAGTCACATGGTACCCTACCTAGTGATTATGGGGATGAGATTCGATCATGTTTTTATGGGCCTACCTTTCCATTCTACATCGCTTGGCAGCAGCCTTTACTGTGATTTTGACCACAGCTCCTAAAATCACTCATGAAAGAGGACTCCCAGTGCTGCTCCAGAAAGCAGCAAGAACTAAGGGATAAGGGTGTTCAGAGTGAGAGTAAGTATCTTGAGGGAGTTTAATGGTAATATATCTTTTACTATAATAATTTTTTACAATTTAAACATTCACCATTCATCTTGATAACCTTCCAATAAAACCAGTTCTTTGTTGGGATGATATTGTTTCCTTAAAGCAGAAGTTCTCAACCCTGGCTTCACTTGAACAGCTTTTGGGGAAAAAATCTTACCTCCAGAGATACTGAGTTAAGTTAGATTGGGACTAGATATTGGTGTCACCCTTTTCCCAGACACACAGACTTTAAAGCATGTCAGAGCCCAGTGTGCTTATGGACACCTGTAATCCCATCTCTGTGGGAGGCTTAGGCAGGGTGATTGCCAGTGAGAGTCTGGGGATATAACTCAGCAGCATAAGTGCCTGCCTGCCAGTGAGAGCAACTTGGCAGCTTAGCAAGCCTGGCTCAAAATAAAAAGTTTAAAAAAGAATTGAGATGTTGATCAGTGCAAAAGCCCTGGGTTCAATCCTCAGTAATTGCCCCACAAAACAAAACAAAACAAAACAAAACAAAACAAAACCAAGAACAAAAGAACCCACAAGAACTTTAAGTGATTTTAATGAAATAGCCAGGGTTCACTACTTCCTTCTGGTATTTTAGTATTACATATAACAATAAAGAGAAATGACATGTATTTCATTAAAATCTTGTATTGAATTTGAGAATAAATTCTATACTTAATTTTAGAAGTTTTTGTTACTATTTAAAAATAACTTTTTATATAATTTACTAACCTTGTGATTCAATTTAAAATACACAGTTAATTAAAGTTTGGGATTTTTAATTTGAAATGTGTAAGATAATTTGCTTACATTTATAGACAGAATAAGAAATTAGAGGAATTTGAAGGGGCCACATTATATCTATCTTATCAGATTTCTTTGGGTCAGCAACTCAGGAACATTTCTTTTCATTCTGATCTTGAATTTGCAATTTTAAATTCTCATGCTAAATTTTAAATGTAGTTTGTAATATTTAGAGGAATTTAATTATTTAATTGTAATTGAGACCAAATATTCACCAAATTTGACTTTAAGATGACTTTAAAAATATGTCTCTCAGTTCATAAAGAGTTTATAACTTACATGCCCAAGGAATAGCCCAGATTTTAATTTCTGATTTTAGTTAAGTGAATACTATTTTTAAAGTAGCCACAGATGGCCATTCTTTCATGTTTAAGAATTATTCTCAAGAGTACCAAAAATTTGCTTTGGCAAGGTCAGGTTCTGTGATTTTTCTTTTCTTTTCCAAATTAAAATAACTGCTCCTCTTCATTATAAAAGGAGGTGCACAGTTCAGACCACAGAGCGATGGAAGGAGCAGTGAGTGGCTCTTGCCAAATATGATTATGAGAATCATATTTGAGTTTTTTACCTTTAGGCGTATGCATAACTGTTTTTCCAGAAAAGTTTACTAGAAACCTTTCTCTGTGAGTTACTAATTTTTGGACAACTTATCACAACTGTTATTTAGAATGTTCCTGTTAACAGTCTGAGAAATCTTTTTTATGTCAAGTGGACATTTTCAGATCATTTCAGCCCCTGCCTCCTTTGAAGTGAGCTATCGTGTATGCTGTTGTTCTGACGAGGCTCTTCCTTCATGCTGTGAGTTTGGAGACCTGGACCAAAATGCCGACATTATCCTCATGTACCTTTATAATTTGGAATCTCACATTCTCAAAGCCAAGGTCCTTCTTTCCTAACATGAGAACAACGATCATTACCGTGAGCCATTTTAGTTGTGGGAGTAGGGTGGTGCCTAACGCAGGGAACAAGGTCGACGTATGTGTTTCCTTTGTACTTGAAAATAAGAAAAGTGGAAATTAGTTGCTCCTCCTCTCATCACCCACTGAAGCGTGTAAGTGGTTGAGGCACAATTTACTATTTCAGCTCCTACCTGAGCGTTCACTCTGCAATCACTTTTTCTGAGTTACTGAAGTTTAGTGAAAATTTTGAATAAAATATCATCACTACGTTCACCACAGAAGCATCTTGCGTGATTTTCATGACTAAAACATGTTTTTCAAATGTGAAAACCTGAAATGTTAGACATTAACACTAGATAACTAAGAAGGCCATTTAAGACAGTCACAGCAGTGTTTCTTTGTCTATGCGTCATGAACTTTAAATAGGCTGACTTAACCACAGGGAAAATAAAATTTTGAAAAACACTTTATACCTCTGAGAACTACACTCAGAGGTACTCATGCTAAGATCTAAATTAAGAACTGAATTCAACATATAAGACAAGGAGGAAATGTATTCATAAATGCAGAAATACTTTGCCATGTGAGTTTGAGGAAGTATAAGCTTAAAGAATTTTTTCTTTGATTGGGCAACTTCGCATCAATTACATAATTGTACATGGAGTCCTACAATCTCTAAATGCCACATGAGAAGGCAGAGGTCATCTACACCGGTCCCTTCATTTTATGAAGGAGCAAAATGAGATTCAGGAGATTCTGATGTATACATATTTATATATGATTTTTAAAATAATTCCTTTAAAGAGCAACTTCTGGGTTTTTTATTAGTGTGAGTCACAGACATCAACCTCTTCATAGAAGGGGAAACTGATGCCTGGTAAACATGAAATGCATTGGCAGTGACAAATCAGAATCCAGGCCTTGGAGCATTGTTCCTCTGACTTTTACACTGACTAAGACGTGTACCTGATGGTCAAGAATAACAAATGGTTTTATTATCCTGAAATTCTTTGATATATGAAGGAAATTCAAAATGAACTGAGGTGTATAGGGAAGCAAATCATTAATAATCATTTGTACATGGTTTTCTTGATCCTTGGATACCGCTTGAAGTCTCAGGTCAGGAGTGCAGAAAGGCTTTCAGGAACATGATTTAAGGAACATGACAGTGCCAGCTCAGTAGTCCCAGTGCTTCTGCCTAGGGTGAGTTAGGTACTAGAAGATACATATTTATTTAATTGCCCAATGGCAGTTGTCCTTGGGATCTAGCTGCTGGCTCTGTCCTGGCCCATCACTGCAGTTAAGCTGTCCCCATGGAGGAAATCTAGGACTTTTGGGAGAGATACACAAAGGCGATAATCTTTAGTACATCTGCAGTAGGAAGGAGGGAACATAGGTGAGGAAAACGCAATGCAAACAAATACCAAACAGCAAGAACAATCCAGAAGATAGTATCACTGTGTAAGTCAGCGTCCTCAAGTCCTTCGCATTTTCTGTGCCTGTCCCTGTCAAAGATGTGTGCAAACTTAAAACGGTTCCATTTAAAGAAGCTAGGTAAGGGGGCCTCCTTAGAGTTCTGCTCTGTATCCTTGCAGAGTTTGGGTTTTCAGGTGAGTCCTCACCCTTTGGCAAGCTAGCAAGTCCTGGGAGTGTGGTGCTGCAGCAGTGTAACTTATTTCAAACTGCAGGTGTGTTTTCAGCACCAGTATTTAGCCTTTAAAACTTTATTACAGATGGCTGGAGTTGAGACTGTTGACTAGGTGCAAACATTACATCATTCTGCATTTGACACTAGCTCAGTTAGGGGAAGATTATAAAGGTAAATAAAAATGTGCCAGAGTGTAACTGCGCACTATTTCTTCAGCGATTGGAGTTTCTTGGTACAGCCATTTTAGTGTTTTATGACTCAGATAATAGAAATCCTGAAATTAAGTACAGATTTACAGCTTGTTAGGGGAACATTTTCCACTAATCCCTTGATTCTTTCTTCAAGAAAATAACTTCTTTTAAATCATCTCTATTGGAGAGTTTTCAGAGGATCGGTAAATGGCATACAAAAGCTTTAGTTGTCTACATTCAGAGATCCAAGTGACAGCAGTGGTGGATGCGCCAGGGCAGTACACAGAAACCGGGGTTACAATCACAGCGTTCACGTCTGGCTTCCCTGTTGCAGTCAGAAGCCACCAAGCGGTAAGCACCGCAGTGCAACTGCAGCAGCTCTTTCTCATCCCTGGGGAGGAAGTCCCAGAGCCCTGAGGGGCTCCTGCAACCTTGCGTAGTACTGAACCCTGCAGGTACTAAGCTCTTCATGTATATATGAAAAAATACATATGTCTTTATGTGTTCATTCCATGATAAAGTTTAATTTATAAATTCAGGCACAGGTAAGGACAAACCTCTATCAGGGGCCTGGCCAAGATCTCCAACTGCCTGCATGAGGGATAGGGCAAAAGGATGAAATAGGAAGCAGACAAATTTAGTAACATGTGAAATGGGGCTGGAGGGCCCATGCCTCAGGGTGGGCAGGGACAGGGATGCTCCGAACTAGCTGTAATCGTGAAGGGAGGGGCTGGTGAGAGATTCAAGCTCAGGGCTGGTACGAGACTCAGAGGTCAATGACTCAGCAGGCAACAGGTAACTCGGGATGTGAGATGATCTTGTGCTAAGGAGGATCCTGCCCTGGAGTGTTTTTTAATCCTGGTGGTTTTAGTTTAGTCTCAGTGGCCAGGAGAGGATGGCCCATCCCTACAGAGTTAATGGAAAATCTCAAAAGGGTGATGCCTCCACTTACCCCTTTAGGAAGTATGCAAAATTAGCCATTGTGCATTTGTGGCCCCTAACAAACCACAGAAATAATACATTAGAATATAACGATATAGCGTAGTAAAATTATTTAGTAGTACTAATGAATTGCTTATGTCTGCAGTTTTCCATTCAGTCTTTTGGACCTTGGTTGACCATAGCTAAGTACAATTCCAGGAAGCAAAATCTCAGATAAGGGGGCCTACTGCACAGTAGTTTGGGAAGGTCCAGGAGCAGCACAAAGGACATGATGATTGATCAACATCGGCAAAAGTGACTACAGGTCGGTAAAGGTCACAGCGATCACAGCGATTGGGCACTGTTCCTGCCTTACCCAGGTTGAAAAACACCACGCAAATCTAATCCGTACACCTGAAGTAAAGAAATTTAAAATAAATACTTACAGAAAGGGAAGGTGCTTGTACAGTTTTGGTCATTTTGCACTTGTGCACTTACCATGCTTGTAATAAGTTGTTAAGCAGCACTTTTACAAGGCTGTGCTAGGAGAGCTTATCTTCCTAACAAAACTGTCTGAAATGGACTTCTCAGTGAGACCCTGATTACTTATAGAACTCTGCCAGCAGTAGGGTACACAATGGTCCTAAATACTACCCTGTTTCTCCTTAAGAGTCAGTAGCACCTTTTTGCTTCTGTCTTCTAAAAGTCAAATTCAGTGGAATCAAATTTGCTGTGCCGTTTGACTGTCAAGGGTCAACCCAGTAGCAGTGGAGAGAAGGGGCCCTGTGAGGACTCGCACTCAATCTCTGTGATATCCTAAGACACACATGCTCTTCGTGCTGAGCTCCCTCTCCGGAATCACAGTTCATTTTTGCAGCTTTCTGTGAGTCACATGGTTATGACAAATTGTCTTACTCCACTCAAGTAACAATTCCCAAAGCACCTCTGGTTTAGTGCTGTGGTATCTGAATGGGTGCTGCCTGGTGTTGACTGCAGATTCTGCTATTCTAATATTTGTAACTATTTTGTCTGGAAAGTGTGTATACTTGTAGCTGGGAGTTGGTAGATACAAGAAAAGAGCAAGTGAGGCCTTACAAACATGGTATTTTGCAAGATTCTTTTCAGAAGGTTAAGCTAAGAAATATTGACTAAATTGAGAAGACTAGAATGTTCAAGCCTCTTAAAAGTATGACCCAGTTCTGAGCTCATGTTACCTCTACTGATCTTTTTGCTGCAGTGACACATATAATACTGTTTTTCAAATACTTACCTAATAACAATTCTTTTCCACAACAAACACTAACCAGTTAATAAAAATTGGAGAGCAGATGGCCCCTCAGTGAATATATTACAAAGATTCCCTAGGGATTATTACATTGATGTGAAAAATCATAGGAATATTTATACGGGGTCCATATGTTACTAGCTATATAATTCTTTTATATAAAATCCCTTTATTACCCTTTAAAAAAGAAATCAATTTGTTGGAGAAGATGGCTGAGAGTGCCATCATTTTAAAGTAAAATACCTGACTTCACCTGCCAGGAGGAACTGGTATGATGTGAGGGTCTGTTAATGAGTTGAGTTTTCTGCTGCTGAAGTCAGAATGAGTATGTTAAGATGTGAATATACTCTTATAAATGAAATCTTTGCCTTTGTTTGAGGAGAGTACACATAGCAAATGTGTTACAAAAATGATTTTGTGTCTTGCTACAAATTATGGCTTTATATTTTATGTGCAGATTGCTAATAGCTTCACTTTGATCTGCTTTAGTGCTTCCCAGTCTTTGCTTTCAGTTTTGCTCCCTAAGGGAGCTTAGTTTTAGCCTCTGCACCCCAGTTTCATTTCCTTTCTGCTGCCTGGAGTTAAATAGTAGGAATAAAACCATTTCTATGCGCTCCCAAGAGCCAGTGTTCACTCTTTTGGAAGCGAGGATGCACCCCACTAAAAATGCATGGTCTATTTGAAATAAGTTGATGGACAATGAACCACATTAATATTTAAATTTTCTTATTAAAATTTATGTTCATTGCTAAGAAATCACAGAATGCAAAGTAAGGAAACTACAAACACAACCACACATAGTTCTTAGTAAGTCCTTAGTGTGTGTGTTTACAAATCCTTATTTCAGTATTGTGTATTTGGGAGAAAAATATATATGGTGTTTTTATTCATTTAAAATTCTCTGAATATACTTTCAGAGCAAAAATAGTCATATAAAGTCATTTTAATGGATTTGATTAATGTTTGATTGCTTTATCATAATTTCTATTATTTGATAGTTAAGATTTAAAAAAAGATTGCATTGGTAAAATATAATTTAAAAAGTTGCTTCACTTTCCTTTTAACTAAACCTTTTTTCATGTTAATCTCTAAAAATATGTTTAGAAGATAAACGAACCAGAATGAACACTTTAATGCCTTTTTGCAAGAATCTTGCATCGCTTTATATACTTACCAGCAGGGTCCCCACTTTCCTACAACTTCATCAACAAGAAAATCTTATTTTATTAAAAAAATTTGCAATATTGATAGGTAAACTACTTGTTTTAGTAGATGTTTATTTCTAAAAATGAGGACTAATTTCTCACATACAGGCCACTACTATAGTTTTTAGTCTTTTTTTTAATTGGTAAAATCAAGTATTTGATTCTTCCCCAAGTATAAAAGTGTACAAGGTCATTGGAAATATCTTGCTATAGGAACAAGCATTTCCTAAGCATAGATTCATAGTAAGAGAAAATAAGCATTTATATTTAAGACATCATCTATTAAATAAAAGCAGAACTAGTAAAATTGAGCTCTCTTTTAGGTAGGAGAGTTTTAGGAGAACCAAGCAAAAAATGGTCTCAGATTTAGGGTTTATTAAGATAATCTTTTGCAAAAGAGAAGACTCTCATACATAAGGCGCTCAGGTAGTGTAAGTCCTTGTTTTCCTTCTCATAGCTGTGAGTTTTTGTGTGAGTAGCTGGACTTCCTGAAGACTTTAAGAAGCTTGCTCTCCTGTGTGGGGTCTCTTGTGCATGACTGTTTATTTGCTTCAGTCTATAGCATTAATTATCAAATGTTTACATGTCTAATCATTGGACTTTTGGGCTTCTTTAATTTCATTTGCCATCAGTATAGTCAATCATTGCCGCAAAATGATGACTAATATATGCTAAAATTCATCATGTCCTTGAGCTATTTATCAGAGGAAACTCAAGATCTGTGAATCTTTCTTACATTTTTTCACAGTAGATTTTCCTTTTTTTTTTTTTGTATGGGGACTCAAACTCAGGACCTTGAGCTTACCAGCAGGCACTTGTATAACTGGGCTATATCTCCAACCCTCACAGTAGATTCATGTTTTAAAATACGTCTTTGCACACCGTTCACTGGCTTCACCTTGAGTTGAGCTTGTTATACTTGATTTCCTGGTTGTCTTATTATTTATTTATGAGAATAACAAAAAGAACCCAGAAAGGTAGATGATTTTTTAATGAAATGTCTAGAGGTGATCATAATCATTTGCTTTTGTTCCCCAGAGGCTGAGCTCTGTCTGTGGAAGATACGGTTTGCTTTTGCCATTACTTACATAAAGACTGATGACCGAATTGCTCTTGTCCAAACCTTGATGACACAGTTATAATTAATCACACTTGGACATAGGTGGGCTTTACTACTACACAAACCTCACCTGGTATGGAGTTGGCTATTAGAATCCTTTTATGAAAAGTCTCAGAAACAAAGTAGGTGATACATTAAAATAGAGGAAATATTATTTTTGACTGAAAAACCCAGTACCTATTTTTATTAGTATAAGTTTGAAGTAGACTGATTCCATCCCTTGTGAGGTTTTGGTCCATGTTCATGACACATTTTAACTCTCTTGTTTATCCCATTTCCCTGCCCACTTGCTCTTTTCATGATTTCAGGAGAAAGCTCTCCATGTCTCCTCATTCAGCAGGATTTTGGCAGTAAGTTTGTCACAAACAGCTTTTATCAGATTGATATAAGGCCCTTCTGTTCCTCTTTTCTTTAGGGTTATTTCATGAATGGAGGTTGAATTGAAATGATCATGTGATCTTTGTCCTTGGTTCTCTTTAAGTAATGCATTATAGTTATTCATTTGGATGTGTTGAACCATCCTTGTATTCCTGAAATGAAGCCTACTGGATCATGATACATGATCTTTTGGATGGTTTATTCCAAATATGTAGCTTCATGAAACTTTTATTAGAACTTGATTTTAAAAGTTAGTAAGAGATAGAGGTAAAGAGTGTATGGAATTCATATCTAGGGGGTACTTCCTTTATACCAGACACTGTGCTTGTACTTTGTTGGGTATGTTTTATCCTCAAAACTATGTTGTAACTCCATTTGAAAAATGAGGAAATTGAAATTGGAGAGAATGAGAAATCTTCTGAATTCTGTGGGCATAGCCTTTGGCTGGCACAGAAACATTCACTATGGATGTTATTTTGAAACTTTGTATTTTCCATGATGATTTAGGCAACAAATGAAATACAGTGTAGAGTGTTTCTATCAGAACAATGGTGAATATTACATAGTCTTAGGGAGGCAAATGGGCATAGGAAGTGCCTGATCAAGAAGCTCTAATCCTCTGACTGATTCAGGGACAATGGAATGACTACCTCAAAAACTCAGCAGACACCTGAAGTTCTGTCAAGATCCCAGAACCACATATGTTAACCATTTTTCACACTTAGAAAACCATGTTCTCTGAGGTATAGTTCCTATGTTCCAGATTTCCTCTCTAGATGGCCTCCTTTTGAATAACTCCAATAACTGCACTGTTTGAGGACTCAATAAAAAAGATAAGCAACTTGAAAGCCATTCATTTTGCTTTAAATTATGTCACTCTGATCATGTTTCTCAGCTCCCAGTTTGCAGGAAATCACCTCTCCTCCTAAACTTACATATTGGGGTGACTTTTGCTATCTACTTCATGTCATATAAAAATCTGAGCTTGGGCTGAATTGAAAGGGAAGAAAACTCTCTTGGGCTAGGTTTTCTCCTATGCAAGCACTGTATGGATTTCATAAATTTTTGTCCTTTCCATAACATCCTTCACCAACCAAAAGTAATCTAATGAATCATTCAGCCAACTGATAAGGGTTTCTTGACTTTACTTTTAGGTGCTTGCTTGGGAACATGAGATAGGGTTCTGTATCCCCAGTCAGTGGTATCATCTCCACGTTCTTTACCTTGGTCCATTTTCTGCTGTTACCACAGAATACTATAGCCTAGGTAACAAGACAATAGAAGTTTATTTGGTTGATGGTGCTGGAGGCAGGGAAGTGTGAGAGAGAAAGGCTACACTTGGTAAGGTTCTTCTTATCGGGCCGTTCCATAGGAGAAGGCTTTGTGCCATGGGAGAGCATGTGTGAACGTGCACCAGGTGGGGAAGGGATGAATCTCCCCTCTTTTATAAGTAAGCCAGCTGATACCTCAGCATTGCTCCACTCTGCGGGCTCTCGTGGCCTAATCTCCCCTTTAGAGCGGGGACCCTCCCATCACCAAGGGCTCTGTGCTCCTCTGCCTCAGGAGGGGTCCAAAGCGTGCTGCTTTTCTCTGCCCAGCTGCCAGTCCCACTAAGCAGGGTTTATTCTTGCCTTATATGAGTGTGAGGCCTCATTTTTCAGAAATTATGTAGAATAGGGGTAGAAAATAGGAAGAAAGACCCCTTTCCTGTACCCCACAAGGTAAATAGCACTTTCTGGTTATATGCAAGACTCCTGTGGAGAGATGGAGGAAGACAGGTTATGGCGGTAGTAGAACAGGACTTGCAGTGCTCCGAAAGTTTCTGTCCACCAGCTCTGTTATCTTCAATTCCCGTTTGTTTTAGAAGTGAGTACCTTCTAGTGTTTTGATACATGTAAAATGTATTTAGCATTCATATTACTCATTCTCAGGCATTTCTCATTTTAAAAATTTCACCAATAATGATTTTGCTAATCATCACTAATAATGATTTTTCACTTCAGACAAATGTGTGCACTTAGTCTCACTAACATTAGGAAGTAGAAGCTACTGTCTCACCTTTTATCATTAGAAAATTCAGAAGACGTAATACGGGGGGGGCAAAGGCGAGATAGAAATAAATTTACATAATTTCAATTTACATTATTTATGCCACCATTCCACATTATACATAAGCCTTTATCGGATTTGAAAATCAAACTGAATTACAAATGACAAATGTAGAAAGAGGAGTATTCATATGTTTGAATTTGTATTTGATAATAAGTTTACTGAAGTGAGTAGCTAACTTATAGGATATAAATAATATAATCTATCCCAGTGTGGTATTAAAAAATGACAGATAAGTAATATACTCTTGCTAGGAAGGATTTGCCTCTCTAGAGATTGCAATAGCAGCTCTTCATGGAAAGAAGAAAGATCATAATAATGCTGGTGGGTTATCTTGTAGGGTGGAGCTGTAAGAATTATGAAATCATGCAGAAGGGCGTAGCACACATCTGGTCTTTTACAAAGTTAGAGGAAAGTGTGACCTTCATTCCTTTTCAGTATGCTAAATTACATATTTGGTCATGACTTTTTCTTCCTCATTTGAAAGATTTTTTCTATGTATGTTTTCTAAGAATAAATGGCTACCTCTAATATATCAGTAAAAGTAATAACTGAAGAACATGGCTTCAAATTGCTCACAAATAATATAATAGGAGCTCATCATAGCTCAGAGAATTCTACTTAAGCAGAATTTCTTTGGTGACTGGAAATGTATTTCTGTTTAGGTCTTGGCTGTAAATTTCCATTTCTGAGAAACCTGCTCCAATCTAGTGAAAAGTGACAGTGTTCTATCATCACTGAATGTGTCTCAACTTGGTCACCATCAGCTCTTCCTTTATTCATATTTCTTGAAGGAAATTTCATAGTTGTTACTCATGGTGGTAAGTAGGGGAATACAGTGGTGCCCTGCTTCACAAACTTAATTCTTTCCACAATTCTGGTCACAAAATGAATTGGACGAGAGCTGAGACTGCATAAGGTTAACAATGAATCTAACTGTTGAATTTGATTCAGTTCTTGTCTAATTTGATTTGTGACCGGACCTGTGCAAATAATTAAATTCATGAACCAAGGTACCACTGGTAGTTGTTTCTCAAAATTTTTCTAAGACAAAGTGTTGGCGACCGATCAATTTTGTTAACGAACTATACTATTACATTCTGCAAAGTGTTATGTTTTTCAGCATTTACAAAATTTCTTTAATTTCACGGTTGCAACTGTGCTGCCCCATCTTGTAGGATTTGGGCATACGTCTGTTAAAGATTGGTGAAGAGTCTAAGGTAGTCCTTAAAATCTAGATCTAGTAAGATCCTACTTCCTTGTCTTGTCTGTGTTTATTTTCTGAGGCCTTTAGAAAGTAACTAATATTGAGTTAAAATTTGATTACCCCTCACCATTTGTAGACCCACAGTGGTATTTTACTGTGCTTCTCAGTACCACAGATTATTTTCCATATTGGCAGAAATACCCCTTTTCTCATCATGTGCATTGTTAACCAGGGTGAGCCCTGAGATGTACAAGGCACTGGCTGATCAGGATTCTGCTCTGGATCATGACAGCAGATGGTGGCTGTTAATGGCCAGGATGGCTGCGTCTGGGCATCAGACTTGAGCAGTTGCAGGTTGGGGCTAGGTGTGGAGCCTCTTCTCAAATAACCATTAGGCCTTTGCTTCCTTTTACTAGCTGCTGTCAGGATTGCAGGTCGTCGAAGACGTTGACAGAGATACCATGATAATAATCGTTTAAAGTGACATTGGAGAAAGAGAGGCTAAAAATAGCTCCTGTGTTGTCTTCCTGTGCAAGAGTAACAGTTAGATGGATCCGTGCAATCCACAGATTACTCATTAGATTTTGGACATATCCAGTTCTACTTCATGTTCTCTCTCTCCTGTGAAAGCAAAGAACTCACAACTGTTCTTATCACTGTACATAAGGGCTGAGAGTTCACTACCCTGTATTTAAGATAAAGTTGACAAGGCAGGGAGATTAAATCTGAAAGCTGTTGGGACAGTGTTAAGTTTCGGGTCAAGGTTCAAAATGAGACAGAAGAGTTATGAAACTTTTTGCAGTGATTTGTCTTCTGCACGCATGAAGTCCTCGGAAGATCACACATTTAAAAAGGTAATCAATGAGGCCTCACCCTTCACAGGAGCAAAATTTCTTGTAGGCTTGAGAAACAGGCTTAAAAAAAGAGATCAAGCACTTTTAAAGAGGATTATAGGCTGTTGAGGGTGTACCAAGGATTCCTCCTCATAGTCAGATGTCACTGAGCACTACGTGAAGAATCACCTGCTTTTCTGTCTCCCTTTTCCTAAGAGAAGGGCCACAACAGCTCTTCTTTTAGCCACTCTTTTCACTAGTACTTACCACTGTCTTTTCTTCATTAAACTGTACGGAGCGGTTTCCTTCCCACCTCTCTCCTCCACACTCAGGGAGGGAGGAGCGGGAACCCTGTACCCATCATTCCCTTTTGGGTCCAGTCAGGGGTGGCGGGCAGATTAGTGTGGAAGGTATGGCTGCTTTGACAAAATAGATGTTTCTGGTGGAGCATTTCTGGTAAAAAAAAAACCTGAAAATACTCCAAACTCTAAAACTTTTGAGCAATGTCATGACACTTCAAAAGTTTCAGACCTTAGAACATTTTTAAATTTCAGATTTTTAGATTTGGGGTGCTAAACTAGTGAAGTCTATGTGAACATTCCCAAATCCAAAAAAAAAAAGCAAAAATAAAAACCCAAAGTGGAAACAGTTCTGGTCCCAAGCATTTCGGATAAGGGTTAAAGGGTACTCGGCTGCACTACGAATAATGCTGCATTTTCTCTGCTTTCAAAGGAAGGGCAGCTAGTGAAATACAAGGCAGAAATTATAATGAACTGAAAGACTCAGAAAGGAGGAAATGGCATTTTGGGACTAAATAAAATAAAGAACTCAATTATAACAGGGTCACAAAAACCCTTTTCTTTTAGATTAATTGGAAGAGTTTGGTCTTAATTAATGAAAATATTGAGGAGTAAAATTTTAAGTAACTTCAGCTGTATTTTTTAAAAGTATAGTAATTAATTTTAGCTCTAATTTTTTATTCTGTTAATTCCTTGCCAAATTGTTTCTTAACAGAAAGCATGTAGGAGCAGGCCCTGCCAAGGTTGCTTAAGCTTATAGAAGAGATATGTTTATATTTAGTAGTATTTCTAGAGTAAGAGTTAGAATGAAAAGCTGTAAAGATGCTGTTTCATTTGTGGCCTGCTAGGTAAAAACTCTACCTCTGGAATCAGAGGCACAAGGTGCAAATCTAGACCTTGCTACCTAATGGACCTCAGACTCTGATTTACATTTTCACTGCCTCAATCTCTTCATCTCCTAAATGACAGAGTGCACGTAGCTCAGCCAGAGGCTATGATAAATCCTTAGCATAGTGCCAGCCCCAAAACAAGTGCTTTGTAGAGTTGAGTTGTTATTCCTGAGTAAACACTGCTAATATTTTATGGCCCCTTTCTTGTGAATAAGCTTCTCTCATCTATGCTAAATCACCACGTTCTACATTAGTAGTGTTCAAAGAGTATTTTCATCTTTTAACAAAATCTTTCACAAGCTTCTCCTTGTTTTCAGTCCTTGATCCACTCTCAGCCCGCTCGCCACTCTCACCCTTTGTTAAGGGAACGAGCACTGCATTAAATTACGCTGATGAGCGCAGACCTTGGCTTTCCCTCACTCCCTGGCACACAGACCAAGGGTAGGTTTGGGGATAGCAGAATCCCTTTCAGTATATGGTGGAGATGAGGCCAGCCGAGCCCGTAATGCTATTTGCAGCTAAAATACCCATATCCTTGTAGCTTGCTCAGAATCCAGAACCGAGGTGAAGATTAAACACGGGAGTCCTTGGCAAGGCAGAATTAATTCTTGAAGAGCTTTGTAGTTTAGAAAAGGTCATCAGAGTGCTTCTTAATTTTCTTAATGCAGTGAGTATCGTTTTTCTATACTGAATCTCGACGTGCTTTTAGCTGCTTTACCAGCTGCCAACTGCTTTTGAGCCAGAGCTCTCTATTCCTCTCCCTCCTCCATCTTCCCCGCCCGGGTCCCCTCCCTCCTTGCTCTTCTAGAGATCACCGTGGACCACATTTCACTCCCTGAACTTCCCTCACTCCTACCTTCTTTGGCTTTTTAAGTGATAAATAAAATAATTGTGCAGTGTAATCGCACAGGGGTAAGGCAGCATCTGTTCTTGCATATCTTTTTGGTAACACAAGCCACAGAAAGATGATGAATACGCTTTTATTTACAAACAACGTACAAGTAATTCCACTTAACTGGAGATAAGAGCTTCAGTGGCTTTCTTACTCAAACTTCTTTCTATTTAAGATAAGAACCTACATAAGCTTTCATTTGAGCAGGCATTTGGCCTAAAAATTGACCCTTTGATAGTGGAGGTCTCAGGGCAGTTCTACATTCCATGGGTGCCATTAGCCTTGAGTATGCCTGTTGAAAAGCAGCATATAGAGTTGGCTTTCTCCCAATCAGTTTGGAATGTAGCTGAAACTTGCTTAAAAATGTAGTTGAATCAAGCCAATTGGTCTAAAAATAGATTCTTGGGTTAGAATTTAAAGATTAGGGTAAGTTGACCTTTCCATTTGATATTAATTATCACAATTGGTTACAGTTTCATAATGCCCAATTATCTTGCTGAATAAAGAGCAGAGTGGCATTGATTGTCCTTAAGAATGATTATGTCTACTGTGAGGGCAAGGGGACACACCTGCATTATCCTGGGAAGGAGAACATTCATCCCCTCTAAGTACTCCAGGGAAATTACTTCTTTGGAAATTTTATTTATGCATCTGTTGGTAACCTTCATGACTTCTTAATTCTGAATAAGTCACTCTACTTTTATTAAATACCAGTATTTGTTTGAAAATCAAAATACTTCTTAGCAGGGTCTCCTTGAGCTTTGTAAGCCAGGTGGTGGTTCTTGAATTAACCTGTGGCTATTCCATTCAGGAAAAATAAAGAGCAATCATACTTGGAGTAAAAGATTGTTTTGAAGATCATGCAGGTAATACATCCCTACATGGCCCAAGCTAGCATTTCTCTAATGGAGTTAGTTTGATTTTAAGAAAAAAAATTTCCACACTGATGGAGACACATGGAAAAGTCACCTTGGTCTTACTAGATCTCCTGTCTTCAAGTACCTGATGGCATTTAGCTATGGCTGTAACTATTGTCCTTGCCTAAAGGTGCCATAATGAAAAGGACATTTTAATGTTACTTATACTGACGGCACCATGAAAGTCTCCATTAATAAGAACAGAAGTAGTATTCTCCATTAATAAAATTGAACTGTTCTCCATTAATAAAGTCTCTTAAATATTCTGTCTTAATAAAAATTAGATCTCTCAAGGCATCACATATTGTCTTCACCGTCTGAGTCTTAAGCAAAGAAACAAAAACCAATTTAACACAATAAGTGGAAACAAACTTATTAAAATAATTCATCTTTAATAATCTACTTGCACTTACTAACATATGTTCACGTGTCCACATGTAGCTATGATGTTGAAAGTCTGTGCGTCGTATCATTTATAAATGGAAACTGATGTCTCTGGAGAAGGCTAGGCACGTACTGAAAAGGAAAAGAGTCAGAATGAGAAAAGACGAGAAGAACGTAGTGAGTGTACCTGTGAGGTGGTTGGGACTCAGGGGCCGAAAGGCAGAGCCGGCGCCCAGGAGAAAGGTTCAGGACAGGTTAGTCACACTCCAATAAAGTAACCCTGGCTGCTGATTTGTAACACCAAGAAAAGAATGGAAAAGGTCAGGACAAGTCTATATTAATTGAGTGGCCTTCCTTTTGAAATAAAGAAGAAAGTTCCTTGTATGGACTGTAAGGATTTAGTAACCTTGGAATATGTTTAGCTCTGTATGTTTTTTTTTTTTTTTAATAATCTGATATGATGAAGTCATCTAGGGAAATTAAGTACTTTGGAAATGGTAGTGGTAATGAGGGGAAAATATCTTAAATGTCAGACTGTGGAATAGGTTGGTGGGTTCTTTAAAAGTATTTAATTTCCTGTCTGGAAGGTAGAGCTCTGACTGTGTCTCACAAGTGGAGTGACCTATCTCTCTCCACTGTGGGTGACTTCTGCTGATTTCCGGCCTGTTTTATCTCCTGGATGCCTAGAACAATCTGAGAGGAGACAACCAAGCACAAGCATGCTTTCGAGACAAAGGCCCCGTGAAATCTGTGAGCCTGCTGTGCATCAAGTCAGTGTAATTCATTTATTTTTTTAAAACGGTGATGATATACTTTTTCCTCTGGATGACAACTTACAGAGCACATCTGAAAAGCCCTCCCTTTAGGGAAAACATTCTGCCTCTTTCTTTTGTTCCCTGCATAGAATCTTTATTATGCATGATGAATAAAGAAAGTGTAACATTCACTGAGTACCAACAAAGAGAAAAACAATTTTAAAAATCAGAACTGAATCCATGATTGTAATGAACATAAAGATAACATACCTTCTATACTTTTAGCAGTAGCTGGGAGAAGCAGTTCTTTTACAGCTTTTATGCAAATGTCTAAGACATAAATTTTGGCTAACTCCTATAATCTTTTCATTGTGTTTGGACCAGAGACTAGAGCTGGGTTATCATAGCAGGGCCCCTGTGAAAGTTAATCTCTGTTTTATTTAGGGAGTGAGCTTCAGATTATGACGGCTCCCTGAGAAACACACCAAGGGAATAGCTTTACTTCCTCGGAAGGTACTTGCTGTTTCCAGTCATCTCTAAGGCTTTCTGGGCATTATAGATCTCTGTCATACTTGTGATGGAAAATACTTTTACCACTGAGGTTTTAATACTATGATATATTGATATTTGTCTTCAAGCTCCCCAGCAAGCATGTTTTATTACTTAATGTGCTCCTCTGAAAGTCATTTCACTTAAAATCTGCCCTCCCACACACATAATTATCTCTGTCTCTAATAAAAGTCATGGTCATTCTGCCTGACCACCACCCTATGCTTTTTTTTAACTTCACTCTACTATACACAAAGAATCAAAAGAAGGGAAAGGTGTTTCTCTTACAGACAAGTTCCTTTGTCATCCACAACTAGGGTCTTGGTGAATTTATCATCTTGTCTCATAGAATATATATTCCCTTCCCAATCTTCATGTTTGTAGGAATTTGTGGGACTTTTTTAATTTAGGAAAAAATCTTGTAATGCCACTATTTAGTTATAATACACTCTATAAACATTTGTTCAGTACCTAAACATTTGTTCAGTATCATAGTATGTTGGTTGTGTCCAAAGAATTGAAACAAATTTTGGTCACCTTGAGTAAATAAGCAGTGTATTAGGAGGCTCTCAGGTAAGCCACAGCATGAGTGGAGAAGATTAAGTATCTGGTTTTGGAGCTGATACAGGCCAGCATAACTCAGGAAAGTCTAAGTGATAAGGACCAAAGACAAATATAAAATTACTGAAAATAGTTTCTTACATTTTAGCAGATCATAATGGAATGAAACTAGAAATGAGCAGCAAGAAAACCACAGAAACCATGCAAACACATGGATATTGAACAAATTACTTGGACCAACATCACTGGCTCTTGGAAGAAATCAGGGAAGAAACTTGGAAACTCCTAGAAACAAAAGAAAATTGACATACAGTATACCAGAACCTCTGGAATACAGCAAAGATGGTTCTAAGGAGGGAGTTTATTGCAGTGTGCCCACACCAAATAATCAGAAGGACCTCAAGTAAATAATCCAATCATGAATCTAAAGGTTCTGGAGAAACAAGGAAAAACCTGAACCGAACTAAACAGATGTGAATCAGAGATGAAATTAATGAGATAGAGACTAAATGAATAATGCATAGGATCAATGAAGTAAAGTGTTAGTTCTTTGAAAAAACAATGAGGATTGATAAACCCTTAGCCAAACTGACCAAAGGAGAGAAAGACCCAAGTCCATACAATTAGAGAGGAAAAGGGGAATGGGATTACTTTGAAAACCTATATTCTAATAAGCTGGAAAATCTAGAAGAAATTGACACATTTCTAGACACATATGACGTACCAAACTGAACCAAGAGGATATAAAAAAACTAAATAGATCAATAACAAGCCGTGAGACTGAAGTAGTAATAAAAGTCTCACAACAACAACCAAAAAAACCAGGACCATATAAATTTACTGCTAAAATATATCAGATCTTTGGAGAATTAAAATACAAATGCTGTTCAAACTATTCCATGAAAGAGGAAATGAATGCTTCCCATCTTGTGGTTTGAGACCAGTGTCACCCTGATACCGAAACTGGACAAGGATGTGCAACAACAAAACTATAAACCAATATCTTTAATGAACATAGACACAAAAATTATTATTAAAATTCCTGGAAACCAAATTCAACAACACATTAAAAAGATCATATACCGTCTTAAAGCTGGTTTAATTCCAGGGATGCAAAGGATGATTCCTATCTTGGTTACATTTTTCTCGTTGCTGAGACAAAATACCCAATGCCCAAAATGAAGGAAGGAAAGGTTTATTTAGCTTACAGTTTGTGGACTTTTCAGTCTGTACTTGGCTGGTTCTGAGGCAGAGTGGCACATGGCAGAGTGCAAACTTTCATGGCAGCAGAACACAGCAAAAACAACCAGAGCAAAAGGAAGGAATGGCAGGCAAGCAGCCTCTTTCCCTCCCTTACATTGTAAACAGGCTACCCCCACCCCGGAGACGTGTAGCACTCACACAATCTCCATGCTCTCCTCTTCCACAGACTTAGGACATATACAAAGTAAGCACCCTGGCTCCCTGCTGAGTCAAACCTCTAGACTCCCCAAGTTGACACCATGTATCAACCATAACAGTTCCATATATGCAACTCAGTAAACATACCACATAGAAAAGGATAAAAATCACACAGTCATATCAAGTATATCATGTAGAAAATAACCCAAAATCAACATCCCTTTTTGATAAAAGTCCCAAAGAAACTAAGTATTGAAGGATCATTCCTCATACATAGTAAGACCATATATGACAAACCCACAACCAACATCATTGTGAATGACAGTAAGCTGAGAACATTTCTTTTAAACTGAGGATTAAGGCAAGGAGATCCACTCTTATTATTCCTGCTTAACATAATTCTTGAAATTGTAGAGCAATGAAGCAAAAGAAAGCAATACAAGGGGTACAAACAGCAAAGAAGGAACCAAATTACCCTTGTTCACATAGGCTATGATCCCATTCTTAGAGGACACTAAAGGTTCTGCTGAAAAATTGAGAAACAAATTCAGCAATGTACTAATATAAAATCGGTAATAAAATACCAGTAGCTCTCCTATACACCAATAATGGACTAGCTGAAAAATAAATCAAGAAAACAATTCCATTCACAACAGCTTAGAAAATTAAAAACAGAAAAATCTAGGGATCAGTCTAACCAAAGAGGTGACAGATCTCTAGAGTGGAAATCCCGGAACACAGAAGAAAGAAACTGAAAACACTAGATGTCGATACCACCTTCCATGCTCATGGATTGGCGGGATTTGTATTACTAAAATGATCACACTCCCCAAAGCACTCTGTAGATTGAGTGCAATCCCCATCAAAGTACCAACGACAGTCTTCATAGACTTAAAAAGAGTCCACAAAAGATCCAGAATAGCAAAAGCAACCTTAAGAAGAGAGAGCAAGCATTACAGCACTCATCTCAAATTGTACTACAAAGCCCTAATAACAATAGCAAGGTACTAGCACCAAGATAGACTTGTAAACCTATGGGTCAGATTAGGGGACATGGAATCAAACCCACAACTACACCCTCCTAATTCCGAACCAAGGAGCCAAAAGTGTATGTTGTAGAAAAGACAGATTGCTGAGTGTGGTGGCGCGTGCCTGTGATTCCAGCACTCAGGGGGCTGAGGCAGGAAGATGGCTGTGAGTTTGAGGCCAGCCTGGGCTACATAAGTTAGCTCAATTCTGGCCTGAACTGCATAGCAAGACCCTGTCTCAAAAAAGACAAAAAAAAAAAAAAAAAAAAAAAAAAAAAAAAAAAAAGAAAAGAAAAGACAGATTATAACAAAAGTGTGGCTGGGCTAACTGGATACCCACCTATAGATCCCTCTAACTCTGTACAAAAAATTTTTCAAAACATAAAAGTTCTAGATGTAAAACCAAAAACTGTGGAACTGCTAAGGGAATACGTAGAGGAAATAACTAAAGCCAGGGGCACATCTGCGCTATCATTACACTGTGCACAGTAAACGCGGTGTGCAGCCATCCCTGGTATGCAGACCTTAATTGCTAAATAGGACTCCAGAGCCAGCTAGGGTGGTGCACACCTGTAACTCCAGCACTGTGGAGGCCGAGGAGGCAGAAGACCACTGTGAGTTTGAGGCTAACTTGGGCTCAGTAAGGCTTTCAAGGCTACCCTGAATTGCATGGCAATCCCATCTCAAAAAAGCAAGCAAACAAACAGACACCAAGAACACAGAAAATAATAGAAAGTGAAATGACATCAAATTATAAAGTTTCTGACAGCAAGGGAAAAGCAAAACAACCATATACCCTGCAGGATATAAGAAAAGTTTTGCCAGCTATGCTTTCCACAGAGGATTAATATCTAGAATATATAAATAACTCAAAAAACTCATCAAAAACCCTCCAAATAGCCCCATCAGAAAAACAATGAACTGATGCTTTACAAAGAAGTACAAATGGTCACTCAGTATATGAAAAAATACTCAACATCTTTAGCTATTAGAGAAATATAAATACTACTGGTGAGAATATAATCAGTACAGCTCTATAGAAATCCATTTCAAGGGTCCTCAGAAAACTAAAAAGAACTACTGTTTGATCAAGCTGTACTATTCCTTAATTGCCAAAGAATGAAGGTCCTAATACCAAGGGTATCTGCATACCTGTGTTTATTGTGGCACAGTATACGATAGTGAAGATGTGGAACCAGCCTAGGTGCCCACAAACAGATGAAAGGGTAAAGCAAATGTGCCATACAAGTGATATGTATGCACGTACGTGTGTATGTATATGTGTGTGTACATATATATACACACACGTACAGCGGAGTATTATTCACCCATAAAAGACCAAAATTTTATCATTTGGAGAAAATAAAATGGATGGATCTGGTGATTATCAGGTTGAGTGAAATAAACCGGAATCAGGAATCCCAATCACATGTTCTCACAAATACATGGAATCTAAAAAAAATGACTAGAAAGTAGAAGGGAAGCTAACGTGAGGCAAGCAGAAGGGAAGACTGTGGAGGGGAGAGGTGTGGGGCAGGTAACGGGGATGCGCATGTGATCAAGTGCACTATGCACATTAAAATCCCCCCAAAATGTGAGACCAGGGTGCATGTGGGCCATGGGGGCATGCGTGAGAATGTTACAGTGCGTTATGTGCATGTACAAATCTGCGAAAGGGAAACCCATTATGTCTGTAACCGGCATGCATTAATGAAAGACGGGGCAAAAACACGACCCGTGCCCTCTGAGTGATAGCTTTCACACATTGTGCTACTAAAAACTGTAGCTAGGAAACAGACAAAGTGGCAAGAGTGAGCAGACAAGCATGTTTGAAGCTAACGGAGGTATTTTGAGGGGATTAGTGGCAATGTGTCTTTTATTGTAACAAAATTTTTAATGAAAGAAAATCCCTTCTAGAATGAATCAACATTATCCGCTCATCTCCTGTATCATTCCTCCTAGGAATTAAATTCCAGCGAGTGATTGGCTGGCTCAGGAGCTGTTCCACCCTGAGACTGGAGAAGTGTGGGAAATCTCATTGATGTCCCACTGGTCCTGCCACAGGAGGCAAGGTGGTTTCTAGAAGGAAAATCAAGAGAATGTTCCAGGAGAATGGGTATCAGGAAAACACAAACAGTGGCTGTTACCCCTATAGCAGTATGGTAGACACTCCCCATCCTGGTCTTTGGACTAGAAAGATGAATAAAGGAAAACCAATGTTTAGTAAAAAGAAAATATGATAAAATTGTGAAATTAAATGTGAGATTATAATAAGCCCATGGATAAAAAACATTGTACACCTATCATGGAATATGTAGGAGAAATAGTCCCTTTTCAAAGATGAAAGAACATAACTGTCAAAACATGAATACTAGGCCAGGCATGGCACGACTGTAATTGAAGTACTTGTGAGGCTGAGGCAGGAGGATTGCCATGAGTTTGTGAGCTCAAGGCTATCTTGAACTACATAGCGAGACCTTGTCTCTAAAAACCAAACAAACAGTAACAACAACAACAACAACAAAAAACCACATGAATGTTGGCCCAGTTATAGTGTCTGTGCCAATACTTCCGCGAGATGGGAGTGGTCCTCAAGGAGCCTAGAGTCAGTGGGAAATCAGTTACAGGAGAAAGTTTAAGAAAGTTAAACTAAAAGAGAAAGCTTCTGATGCTCTGGGGACACAGACAATACGCATATGATTTTAGAAGCGGATTCCAAAGCTTCTAGGAAGAGAAACCATCGCGGCTAGAGTCCCTGAAGTCTGGAGCAGGAGGAAGGAGGAGCGAGGTGGCAGCGGAGAAGGGCATTCTGAGAGGAGAGAACAGGCAGAGGAGACGCAGAGAGGTGAGGAACAGCCTGTGTGTAAAAGCTGCTGGGGACTTGGTGGAGAAGTGAAGACGGCTGAGAGGGAGCGAGGGCAGGAGGTAGAGAGCCCTGGGCACTGCACAGCCTTGAGGAGTGTAGCAGAGTCTCCGTAGGAGGAGTAAAAGGTCTGTAAGTAGCAGCAGGTGAGAGGAAGGAGCCTGTGAGTAGGGGGAGCAGGAAGGAAGCGGGAATAATGACGCAAGGGGAGATGGGAGTTAGGGATGTTGACAGGAGGTGGAGACTTCTGTGCAGGGAGCTGTGGGTGAGAAGGAACAAGAAGTTGGATGAGAGCTGGAGAGCGTGGGAGGGAAAGCCGTGCTTTTATACTTTGAGAGAGTAATGTCAGTAGGAGGAAAAGACTGAAGACACAGAGGGGATGTAAGGCTTACAGGTCAAAGAGAGACAAGAGCATGTTGATCATTAGTGCAAAGGACAACATACCACAGTGTCAATTTACAGAGTCTGGGGACAGGAGGAGAATGTTGAGGAAGGCTGTTATGGATAGTTTTAATTTCATCAAAGAAATAAAAGACTGAAGTAATATGGAATTAGAGCACACACATTGAAGTTCTGGTTCATTAACGTAATAGCTGGATGACCTTATACGTTGAGTCTCAGTTCTCTGATGCAGAGTGGGGAGTGTTTTAGTTACTTTTCTTGTTGCTGAGAAAAAAAGACACCCAAAGTTAAAGGAGGAAAGATTTATTTAGCTCACAGTTTGTTGAAGTTTCAGTCCATAACCAACCTAAAGGCAGGGTGGCACAGCAGACAGGCATCGCAGAGGAGAAAGTTCATGGCGGACAGAAGATAGCAAAAGACCCAAGAAAACTTAGCAGATTTTTCTGACCCTGTTGTACTGTATCTAGGCTACCAGGCTTAGGGTGGTGCCAAGCCAACCAGTAGACTGATGGAGTTATCAAACACCTTTAATCCCAGCATTGCAATGTGAAGCAATCACACATTCTGGATCCAGACACCTCTGCAAATGCCCCACCTATGATCACATGAGGCTTTCGGGAGAAATTAAACACAAGCCCTATCAGGGATGTCATAGACAAAGGCTTAAAAGGCTGTGATGATACCAGGTAATACAATGTACATAAAGTAGTGAGTGCCACTCCTGACACTGCATAAGTACAGCACTTAAAACATTGTTCTCGGCATAAGTGTGTGCGAACAGAGTATTTTAATGCTCTACTTTACATGTGATTTCATATTTAAGAGGAGATACTAGAGCAAGTTATCAGTTGTTTGTGGATGATAATAGTATCTACTGTATAATTTAAGTGAATTATAATTTAAGTGAATTATGTAAGATACTGCATATGGCTTCTATAAATGTTATCTATTATTGGCAATTGTATTTGTATCTGAGTGTAGGGGTATATGTTACTCTTTCTATTTGTAGGAGAGGCAGTCACAGTCCAGAAAAACTGAAAAACTTAGAGCCAGATAATCAGCAAATAGCAGTTGGGTTAAAACCCTGATTCTTCATATCTAATTTCCATCCGTTGCCATAGCACTCTGACTGCTGACCCACTGCTGTCTGTTCCTGATACTCCCAAGTTCTCTTGGCCACATCCTCTGTGAGTTCATCCTGACCACTAACTTCCAGGCCAGCCCTGGGGCCCAGCCTCACTCCACCCTGGCTTTGTGACCTTTCTTCCTTTCAGACCTGCTGTAAAGCTCCAGCTCAGAAAGCGTGCATGTACAGAGGAAGCCTGAAGTAAGCAGAAACCTGATTCGCGCCACCGTTATCTGGAGGGCATGAATAGCCACCAGTACCTTAGAGGATAACTGAAGCCTACAAATAACAAATATTCCATTGATTTCTGTGCATGCGTGGAAAGAGGTCTGACCCGGCTAGTTCCGAGGTGCTGTACGTGCTCTGTGCGTAAATGTCTGTCCGCCCCTTTCTCATCAGGTGCTTCACTGTGGAGCCAGCCCGCACCTCAGAGACACCCACAGACCCGGCCTTTGTACTGAAGGTGGGTGCTGGGTGATAGAAGCCTCACCAGGTTTCTACTCTTACAGCAGGTCTGGTGGGAATCTCAGCTCCACCTGTGACATAACACCGTGACCTTTCTTGGACGTGTTGTGGGAGAGCAGGCATGTGTACTCAAGCATCAGCATTTGGTATATTTGAAGTAACCCTGCTCTTTGTAACGGGACCAGGAGACAGGATGGGCTTTCTATGCAATCTAGCTTTTTCCATGTGGAAGAAACCTCTATGAAAAGCAGCTTCTCCATATTTAGAAATGAGGATTTTTAGGGTCAGATTTTATTTAATTTAAATACATGCTGTTTTCCTATTTCGTGATCAATTAAGCTGTACAATGTCAATATTTAGACACCTGAAAGGAAAATATTTCTTTTGATGATTGTTAATGTCATTACTTAAATGCCAAAGAGAAGTCGCGGATTGACCACTGAATTCATTAACGTTTTGAGGAAAATCATTTTCTTTCCATTACAGAGGAAATGTTTCATTTCAATTAGGAAAAAAAAAGGTTTTATATACAGATGAAATGATTTTACAATATGGGAAGAATTTGAACAGAAAAGACCCTAAAACTCAAAACAGGTAGAAGAAGGCTGAGAGCGAGGGAGGGAAGCGAGAAGGCCATCGGGAGGGAAGCAAACTTCTCTTCAGAACCCGGACAGTTTCCAGCAGGAGCGAAGCGGGAGCTCTTTCTGGCTGTTAGTGGCAGGGGCGTCCCTGCACCAAGCCCAAACTCAGCCTGGACCCTGATGCAAATCTCACAAAGCAGAGCAAGCAAAAGCCCCACATGACGGGTGGGGCAAAGCAGGGAAGAGCAGCATCCCAGGGGGAGGACGGAGGGGCGCACAGGGCCGGGTTGCTGCTCAGTGTGACAGCCCTGGGCTCAGTCCCTAGTACTGAAGAAAGAATCCTAGGATTCGTGGGCATCCTCTCTAATAGCAGTAGGGAAATGATGATCGTAAATCTGATAGGTGTTACAGAGTTGAATTCCTTTGGGGGAAGGATGGTACTGTGAACTGACCCCAGGACTTTGCATGTGACCACTAAACTGCATCACGAGCCTTTTCATTTTTTTATTTTGAGACAAGGTCTTGCTAAGTCGTCCAGGCTGGCCTCAGATTTGTGAAACTCCTGCTTCCTCCTCCCAGGTAACTGGGATTAGAGGCATGAACGCCATGCCTGGTCTAGATGGTGTTCTTAGTGTATTGCATGATCTAACCAAGAACAGGGCCTTGGTATTCATGTTTTCTTGAAAGATGAGGGAAATTAGTATCCTTTGAAGGAAAAAGAAATACTGAGACCAGAAGACTTACAAAAGCATTGATTGAAGGAGACAAATTGAACAAAACTTGAGTGACAAAAGAAAAAAAAAAGCAATTTACCAAATGTAGCTAATAGGCTTAAAAGATCTAATTATTTATATAGCAAATATTTGAAAAACACCTACTTGTATTAGGCACTCTACTGAGCCTTTTGTATGGAGTAGCAGGCAAGATAGGAAGAGTCCCTGACCTGAGAGAGTGCAAAGATGGATAACCCAGCCAGGGAGGAGAGTTCCGCTGCTCTGAGGGCGGGGTGCACCTAATTAGACTCGAGTGCCTCATCAAGTTCTTAGTGTCCTGGGAGGTGTTTTAGGAGACCAGAGCTAACCCAGGAGAAAATATGGAAAACAGAGAAGCGAGACCAGCATACTAAGAAGAAGGAACAGCAGAGATGTTGCGAGCACAGCAAAGACCACAGCAGATCATCAAAGAGGTTTCCAGGGAAGGAACCCACTACTATACAATGAAGCTAGAGGACGAGCGGTGGTACCTACCAAAAATCTACTCTAAGCCACATGCTTTCAATACAATGACATAATCTTCGAGGAGAGTTTGATTTTATATCATAGATGAGGGAAAAAGAAATAAAGAGTAACTTGACTGAGGACAGACAGTGTAGTGCTGATCAGTCAAACTCGGCTCACGTTTCCCTCGCCTTTGTCCTCCCCTACATTACCTGATCTCCTTCAGGATCCAGAAGGTAATAGCCTATGTGGTGAAAGTGGCATAATAGATTACAAATCAAGTGGGGCCTCACCTTTAATACCTGATGTTTTTTTTGAAGCTTTGTGTCTGATACCTACTTACTCAACAAATGAATGGTAGGAATACGGAGGATCATGACAAAAACATGCTTGTAGCAAACCAGCAATAGCATCCTTGAGTCTGCATCTGTCCTTGATCGTCAGGTGACTTTATTAAATCCAGACCCGACACCCCTGCCCATACTCTCGTAATGACCATACAGGCATTGTCTCCTTCTCTGTTTGTTATGTGATCATAGGGCTTTTTGTCTTATGACTGTAAAGGGCTAGGAATGTTTCCTCCATTTGGATTTCCTAAAGGTACCCAGTGTAGATTGCACCTTGGTCACCTTATGTGCAAATGAGTTAAGTGGATTAGATAAGTCCTGGTTTATTGTATGTGTATTTGTACCCTTCTGGCCTCAGAGTCTATGATTTATACCTTCACTCTATGTAGTTGCTGCAAGGAAACTGGCCATAGAGAGGATTATGGCCCTGAAAGCTTAAACACAGTCACAGAAACAAAAGGGGAACCACAGAAAAGTTTCATTAAGCTCAGTGTTCTGATGTCTGAACGTTGACACACTCAGCTATGCTTAGGTCCAAGAGGATTTTAAACAATTCCCCCTGGGGAGATAGACTTGATTTACTTGGTCCTTCTGTCACTACATTCAGCGAAGCCTGCAAACCCACTGATGAAGGAAATTATGAAGCATTCTGGTTCCATCTACTTTCTCTTTCCATAATAATTTGGCTTCAGACCCTCTGACACAGTATCTGAAGTGATCAGATTTCAAAGAAATGACCTCTCATTCTGAAGCCTCAGATTTAAAGAAACATATTTTGGGCTTATCAGAAAGATTAAAATGACATCAAACTGTAATGTTAATTTCACTTCATTGAGAGAGATTTAGGTTATGATAGACATGAGATTTAAAAAACTGCTAAATGTCTGTGTAGAGCTTTACAGTTTCTTGAAGGCAATGCACTGCCATACCAACGCTCAGAAAACAGGGCTGGGGGAAGGTAAACCAGTAGATGGAATAGTTAAACGAGCTGACTGTTTAGGAACTGGACTTTTTCACAGTGCTCCTTCTAAGCCATTCTGTAAGTTGCAATAGGAGAGATGAATATTAATATACAAACCTGATGAAAAACCCTACTTAAGTATCTCTAAAAAGATCCCAGTGTTCTCAGCCTGAGACACAAACTCCTTAGTGTGGCTTTGAGACCCTGCTTGGCTCAGCTGCTCTCTGCCCCTCTCATCTGGAGTAAGCTAGGGCAGGGTGCATATCTGGGTTGTAGGTTATTGCATAGAATCAGCAGCCCAAAATTCATGAATCCAACACACACAGACTCCTCATGCACCAAAGACAGTTCAAGTTGGGCAAGGAGCTGTGATTTATTCATAATACTCCAGCAGGTGATGCAGGCTGTCTACACACCTCCACCTCGAATATTGCTGGTGTTTTACCTCATGTAAGAAGAATTCTGAACCCAACTCAGCAATGAAGTGCTCTGACCTATAAGGGAGACTTTGATGCCCAACTGATGCCATTGATAGTTGCCTTACCTTATCCAGCAATGAGGGGGCCAGGAAGGCAACCCAGAAGCAGAAGGGATGGAGAAGCATGAGAAACAGTAGTGACTGCCACCACATGCTTAGCGTCTTTTGTTTATCAATCTCTCCTGGATATGAGGGCTCTCTGGCTGCGACGTCTGTTACCCCATTGATGGCCAGGGTTGATTCGGCCGATCTGGCTGGCTGGGAGGGGATTCCCTTCCTCCCTCAGTGTTCCATGTGTATCTCTCCAGAAGCTTCATGCTCAGTTGAAGAGGACGACCACCCCCAACAAAAGAAGACAGTTCTTTGGTCGAGGGTATACGAGTAGCTGCGCTCCTCTGCTAGAACCTCCAAAAACAAGCTCTCAAGGTCTCCCCTACAGGGTTGCCCCCTAGTTCGCATATACAGTCCTTATAACCTCATTCTTTTAGTCTTTCCTATTCTTGGTCATGCGTTAGAGCTGTACTCACAGCTCACCCATGCAAATCCATCCGTCTCATTCCTTTCCCCGCTTCCTCCCCTACTTTGCACCGATGCTCTGAATATTCTTCCTTTTTTTCTCTCCTTTTTCCATTTTCTCTTATTTCTTTACAACTCAGGTTTTCCATTACCCCATTCAGGAGACTTTGCCTGACTGCGCAGAGAGTTGTCCATGTCATTTCTCTGGTCTCCCCATGAAATGCGGTGCTTACTTCTAACATGAATCTTGATACGCTGTCAGGTAAATGTTTATTTACCCATTTTTGTGGGTCAGCCCTGTGGAGGGTAAGTCCCCTGACTCGTTCACTGCTGTACTCCAAGTACCTGGCAGGCCGCCTGCCCGGAGTCCATGAGTGAGCTCTTCATTACCTTTTGCTCTTTGAGTGAATTAGTTACAAGAGATTGTGGTGTTGAACTTGGCATCATTATTGATGTGAGAAACTTCTTGTCTCTGGTTTTCATACTATTGCTTTAGCTGAAAAATTTGGTGAGTGAAAATATAATTTAGTCACTGAAGTTAATGGTATAGCAAATGGGGCTGAGTGACATTATTTAAGCCTGAGTTTTGATTCAATGAATAGTCTAAGTTAATGGATCTTATTGAAGCAGAAGCAAATGGTCACCAAGAAATTCTGCTTGTCCTTAGAATCCAGCCTTAGCAGTTAATGGTACTTGGCCACAAGTATGTCAGTTTTCTTTAACCTGATTTTTTTCTCCTAACCATTTAGAAAATAGTATAGATGACAAATATAAACAGTTCTTGCTCCTAATTTCTTAATTTTAAGAAGAAACTTCTAACTCATGTTATGAGAAATCTAAACACTAATCTAAGAGTAATGTTTTCTCACTGCATAATTGGTTCTGTGTGGTAAATTACTCACAAGAGCAGTTTAGAATACCGAGAAATATACACTGGCCTGCTTTCTACTTTAGTCTCACACTTTGCCAAGTTTCTCAGATGAAGCTCAGGCAGCTCTGAGAATTAACATGATTGTTGAAACATAGTCTTAAAGCATTATGGGTAGCCTTGAGCCCTGCATAGTAGAAAAACTGCCTGAGAACTAGAGTTTATAAGCAGAACTAGTTTATAAGCAGGAAGAAAATTTTCCAACTACATGTACCTATATCCTTATGTATACATTATATGATTTCAAATCTTGGGAGATTGTTTCCAGACTATTAGACACCAGGGCAAATCACTTATGAGAAAGGAGCACATCAAACTAAGGGTCAAGCAACAAACCGTCTAATTCTGCAAACACCTCACTTGATTTTAAGGAGCTGCCTTGGCTTCCCTCACAACTAGAATTTGGAGGGATTAATTGTGTACTAAAGTGAATTAGTTCTGGGGCCAAAATTTAACACCTGTGGAAGGACAGGTGCCACTTCCATGGAATGCTGGGAAGAGGAAACCTTTAAATATCCACAGTATTGTTTCTCTGTTTTTCTCAACCTGGGAAATGGAAACAGACCCAACCAAAGGGTGGAGAGCCGGCTTCGTCAAACTGAATTCCCAGGCCTAGATCTGTCCATGTGGTCGGTTTATCTTACACCTAACTTATTCTTCACATGATTACCAAATCCAAACAGTACTTTTCAACGTATGAGAGTTCTCTTAACTTTATAGCTCATAAATATAGTACACAGTCAAGTTTGATTATGAATTTTAGGTGATCATGATATTTTCACATTGTTAATTTATGTATAAAAGTTTAGATTATATGTATTTATATATTATACATTTATTATTTATATAAAATTTATATATATTAGATTTTTTATTGAATTATTTGATAATACATAATATTTATAAGTGATAAAATATTTTATAATTTCATTAGATGGTCAGTTTCTTGAACATATGAAACATGGTAACTGACAACTATAAAATTCTTGCCTCAGGTATCTTATGGTTGGTTGAAGGATGTATAAGGAAAATAATGACAAAAAACTACTCAGAACACTTTCATCTATAAAATCCTCAAAACTTCCTATAAAGTACTCAGAGTGTATCAAAGCTCCAAAAAGTACACTATAATGTTCTTAAAACTTTGTAGCTAGTTTAGACAAGACTCTTTTTTTTTTTTTTTTTTTTGTGGTACCAGGGATCGAACTCAGGACCTTGCATTTGCCAGGCAAGCGCTTATTCAACTGAGCTATATCCCCAGCCCTGTAGCTAGTTTAGAACTAAGGTTTGATCTTGGAATAAAACTTACATAAATCAGCAAAAATCTTTCATAACTGTGGAAATAAGTCGAAGGTACTTTGAGAACTAATATCTATGATAAGAGAAACTAAATTTTTGTTTGAATTATTGTCATAATCCTTAACTCAGTAACATTTTACCTAAATGTTTAAGGGAAAAAATTTCCAACACCTTAAACTTGTGTTGGCCCAGCAAGTGGGGCAGGCAAATAAGTCTTATACCTCTGTGGTCAGAAGTGGTATGTAGAAGGCCCTCTCATGTCCCTGGGAGAAAATCAGGATGACCCAGCACTGCGGCTCAGGTTTTGATGAATTAGGCTGAGATGCAGTCTCTGGCTCTATAGTCTACCTCTGCCTCTCTCAAGTTTTTGCTAGATGCTCTTGAGCTTGCAGAGCTTAAGACTGAGCTGAACCTGGAAAGCAGGCAATGCCACATGCAAGGTGTCTGAAACTCAGTGTGTGCTAGCTCAAAGGAGTGGTCCAGACCACGGAGCGCACTTTCCTCATTTTATGGAGGGGAACCTGAAGCCACAAAATGTCCTTTCTGTGACTTGCCTCAGTTCACACATCAAGTAAGTAACATGAAACCCAGACTCTTGACCTAGAGCCCAGTGTGTTTTCCATGACATAATGCAGGGCGTTAGTCATCCAGAGAAAGAAACCTAGAATTATACGGGTGGGGCAGCAACCAAAGAGAGATTTAGGTACACAGCTTTGGCAGAATGTCCCCTCTTAGACAAAGAGGCCATTCTACAGAAAATGTTTCCCTCTTGTAACATTTAGCGGCCCCAGATGTCTACTGGAATCTTCAGCTAGGAGGGTACGAAAGTTCCCTCCTTTTGCCGGGCTTGCCTTGGCAAGGGTCTCAGTATTGCAGGTGCTCTCTATATATCCACAAATGCTTGCCTTGGCTTGTTCAAGCTAACCCCACTGTGGAAGAGTCTCCCTCAGAATGGTGAGCTCTCTTCTGTGGCCAGTGAGAAGAGTGGCTTTGGGAAGGGTGGTGCCTTCTAACAGATGGCTCCCCTCTGACCTCCAAGTCACAACCGCTTTTATGAAAAGGCTGCTGCTTTCCAGGGTTTCTGGCATGTGTGTTCCAAACAGGATCAGGAACATCTGGGGAACTTGGAACCAACCACACACTTAGGTCATGGCCTCTAGGCAAGCAGTCAGCAAACTGAGTCACTGAAATCACTCTTTTATGAAGCATTAGTCGTGGCTCTGGAAGCAGTGCCGAGGCGAACCCATGGAAGTGGAGTCTCCGTCCCTCCACCCATTTTCCTAGGTTGGGCTTGTGTTGGAGCCCACGTTTCATATGTGAACATTGCTTCCAACTGAGAAATTTAGAAGCATGAAGAAAGAGGGCAGCCATGGATCTGTGGGGGAGTGTCAAGACAGGTGACAGGAAGTCCAGGGCTGAAGCCACACACAGATCTGCAGCAGGTATCAGAAAGGAGATGTGGATCCGGGGAAGATGGCGACCAGGTGAGCAGCAAGGGAGCGAACCTCCTTGATGGGCGCCGCCAGCTCGAGACAGACTTGGCGAGCGTGAATGCCGGGACCTCGGCTGGGAAGTTTAGACTGGGCGTATTTCTCTGGGATGCCGGGGGAGATGTGGTAGGGCGGACCAGGCTGCCAGGGCGAGACGTGGGAAAGCCCCAGACGCTGGGAGCCAGGGACGATCCCCGCGGGGAAGAAGCTT
>PVLD010010804.1:0-68800 GCA_004027595.1 Dinomys branickii | reverse complement strand
GGAGCAGAGACGGATACAGAGTAAACAAAACTGTGATTTTACATATCTTACATTCACAATCATGCTGACTGCAGTTACCACGCTGAGCACGGCTCTTTCGTTCTTCATACCAGCTACTTAAATTCTGCCTCTCATCAGCAGGAGGAAAAAGCCGACTTAATCATCAAATAGGCTTATATGTTAGAATCTTAGGTGACACAGGTAGGGTATGGAAGTACTGAGGACTCTGATTTATTTTCTGTTTGAAACCATCTCAGCATAGGATCAGGATTTTCCCGTGCAGCCTGATTAAGGCCATTTTACACACTGGTGGTTAAATCCTAAAAAAAAAAATTCAATAAGACTTAAATTCTATTTGAGATGGAAGTTCTCAATGGAGGAAAACACTTGATAAAAGTTATACAAGAACCTAAAACAAACGGCATATGAAAAGGGAAATCTTTAGACATTCTCTTAAACTTGAGAGTAAGACTAGACTAGCACAGCAACTGTTTTAACACACTCCTGCCCCACTGTAGTGAAAGAAAAATAAATAAAAGGCATAAAACAGCGTTATGGCTTCTGTCTAGATGTCCCGCTAAAGCCTCAAGCAGTCATAGGCAAGGCTTTTTCAGAGGTGGCTGGATTTTTGAGTGTGGACCGCTGGAACTGATTCACGGTGCATGCCAGGATCAAGGGCGGCAGGATTAAGGGTGTGAGGGCTGCCCGCCCTAAGCAGTCTGGATAGAATAAAAGCAGCAGGAAGATGCTGTTAAGGTCCCTTGTTGCGTTGCTGCCTTCTGTCTGCTATGAACTGTTGCCCTCTGTCATGTACCACTCTGCCTTCGAGCCAGCCGATTATAGACACGAAACCTCCACAAACTGTGAGCTAAATAACCCTTTTCTCCCTTAACTTGTGGGTGTTGGGGATTTTGTCTCAGCAACAAGAAAAATAACTAAGACAGATAAGAATGCAGCAATACAACTATCACTGCTTGTACTTAGGAAAACACAGAAATCAACAGAAGAGTTTAATAAGACAGGGAAGCAGGGCTGTTATATACAAGATCAACTTATAAACTATTTCTCTTAAACTTGGAAAACCCAACAGAAAATAATAATGAAAAGAAACATTTCACAATACTAACAAATCTATGAAGTATTCAGAAATTAATTTAACCAAGAATACCCTCCTAGATTTTTCTGGAGAAAACTTTACAGTTCTAGAAAAGGCCTTAAAAAGCAGGTAATAAAGTCAGGCCTGGTGGCACTGGCCCTTTGAGGCAGAAGGATCGCTGCAAGTTCGAGGCCAGCCTGGGCTACAAAGAGAGTTCAAGCCAGCCTGAATTGCATTGTGAGACCCTGTCTCAAAAAGACAAGACCAAAAAAAAAGGAGAGATAATAGAGTATTTAGAGGTAAATATTGATATCTACCCTTAACTCAAAAGGTTTAGAGAGAAGAACACACAGAGGAAGTAATAATGCAAATACAGCAGAATGTTAACATTTGGTGATTCTGGGTAAGGAATACACAAGAGCTCTTTGTATTTATTATTCTTAGAATTTTTCTATTCGTTTTAAATTATCTCCAAGTTTTGAAAATGTAAAAACGTAAGCAGAATAAATGGAAAGGTATATTGCATGATCTTAGATGAATTATGCTACCATCAAATAATGTCAAACCTCCCCCAAATAATTCATAACTGTGATATAACCCCAATCAAAATTCCTTAAAGATTAATTTTTAGTAACTTAATAGGCAAATGCCAAACTGAACACAGAAAAATAAAATTTGGTCCAGAAAGAGCCAAGTAAACTTTAAGATGAATGACTTGCTATGCCAGTCATTATGACATAACCACAATATCAGTGTAATAAAATCAGAGCAATAAAAAATTGAGCAAGAGCCAACAGACAAATGGAACAAAGCAGAGGCTTACAGATAAGTGCACAGAAATCACATCTGAGAAAGGAATACCAAAACCCAACAGAGGAATGAGGTGTTATTAGAAAACTTCACTCCTTCAAGGGATAAGAAAGGGAATGGGTAGGTATCTAGCACCTCATGCAAACGGAGACTCTGGATGCTTTATAGTCATAGATCCAACACCGAAATTGAGAAAGGTTTCTTGAGCAAAACTTCAAAGGCACAAACCATAAGTGAAAGAACTTATTTAATCACATCGAAATTAAGAATTTTTCTTGAAGGCAAGACAAATTAATAGACGGCCAAATGAAAAGATATCTGCAAAGCCCAAATGTGCCAGGGAGTCAGTGTCTCCGTCATGAAGTATTTCTGCCCAAAGCAATGCAATAACAAAATGGCTGTGACTCCAACACTAAATGACAAGGACAGGAATAAGAAATTTACAGGGAAAGCTGAGCGTCAAAATCATTCGTGATAAAGAAATACAAACTAAAATGGTAAGACGTCCCTTCGTATGTAGGAGATCACAGAGCATGGAAAGCTGGACAAAGCTGAGCATTGGTGGGACAGAGGATACCTGAAGCCTCCAGCCCCCCGGAGGGCCAGAGACTGGTATGGCCATTGCGGAGATAAACATGGCACTAGTTAATCAAATTCTATCTATGCAAGCCTGTAATCCACAGTGCTCTTCTAAGTGTACATCCCACTGGATCACCGTACACCTTCTAGGCAAACTTCTATGAAGATATTCACTGAGGAGTAAGGTCAACTGGAGCATCCCTCCTTACACAGGCAGTGAGTAAACTTCGCAGAGTATGATGCCATGCTCACATGCAAATAACCAGCTGCACATATAGCAATGAAAATACAGGCATGTAAAACCAACACACCCACCTTGTAAGGCCCACACACACACAAAATATATATATATATTCATATATATTCATATATGGTCACACATATATTCATATATATTCATGTATATATTTATATATGTGTGTGTGTGTGTGTGTGTGTGTGTGTATATATATATATATATATATATGAAATGCATTAGATGGAACACCTATGAGGCCTGATATGAGCAGGAACAGGATAAGGGAATTAAAAGCTAAAGTAATCTTTTTAGGTTCTTTGCATGTTATAAAAGAATTCAAATGACCTATTTTATAAACACAGAATTAGAATTGTTTCCTTCCCCAAAGTTCCCAGTTTTTCTAACAACAAAAGTTATTCTCATTGCCAACTCTGTTGATGAGTAACAGCTTTTCATCCTTTTTCAAGCAGGAAGAGAAATTCCACAATCAGCAGAGGATGAAAGGAATCAGCAGAGGATATTTATGGAGCAGTGTTTTTGTCCATGCCCTAACAACCAAACTAAGGAACTGATTACCTTTTAATTTAGGGTGATTCAGCTCACGGTGTTTTCAGGTCATTTAAGCATCTATTTCAGAACTTCTCAAGCAATTCTCTTGCCTCCTGTAGAAATAGTTCACACAACTTGGAGTATGAAAATTCTAGAGCTAGAGGGGACTCTGTTATTCTACAGAAGAAAAAACAAAGGCCTAGAGAAGAATTTTGTTTTAGGGTCACACAGCTAATGTGAAAAGGAAGATCTTCCTGGTTTTGCCCTTGTTTCCCTCTGTCTATTTTTAACTCTTTCCAAATATGCATCACTATGAGCTTCTCTGTTCAAAACCCTCCAGAGGCTTCCCCCTTACTCACTGCCAGGGCCAAAAGCCTTGCAGTGGCCTACACCAGTGTGCCTTGGCCACTCGTACCACTTCCCACTGCTGCCACCTTGCATCTGCACGCTGCCTGACCACCGAGACTTTGCCACCCATCCTGTGAGTCTGTCAGGGCTTGGAACTTGCTCATGCTCCGCCTCCTGCTCACTCCCTCAATTCCGTCCAGTCTCAGCTCAGACGTCGTCTCAGGAGAGGCCTCTCTGACCACATATAAACATACCCCCTTTCCTACGTACACTGTTTCAAAGTTCTCCATAGCATTATGATAATCAGCTCTTATAACTCTTTACGTATTTACTACCTACCTCTCCTCCCTCCCCCACCAGATCCTCTATTTCATGAAGGCTCGGTCTGGTTTACTCACAACTGCACAGCCAACACCTACAACCGTGTCTGGCTCATCTGGGTGCTCCGAACTATTTGGTGAATGCCTGAGTCACCAAAATGCATCCGTCAGACTTCTGATTCTTACTACAACGCCACTTGCACTGTGTTGTCAGTTCTTTGTAGTCATAGCCTTTAGCCAGAAGAAGAGACCTACAAATCCAAATACGAAACATACTATAACTACTCTATGTCTATATAACTTCCCATTACTTCTGTTAACATCCAGCCTAAAGTACCTAACGAGAAGCTAACACCTTGCTGCGCGGAACAGCTCTTCCATTGCACAGCTGCTCTGGGATCTGGTTTCACGGCTGCTACTTTAGATCTTTCTGCCTTTCCCACCAACACGCTCATACCTAACTCTTGACCATAAGACAAATTTAGCCAGTGTTGAAAATTAGTCTATTCAGATGTTCTCTTGGCCCAAGCATAATAATAAAACTGTTCTACTATATTTATTGAATTGATGATGTGAGATTTTTCAAAGGTATTCTGAGTAAAGTTTAAGGACTGCTTAGCAAAAAAAGGAAAGGCATACTTGAGAATTTCAGAAAAGTTTTTTTTGTTGTTGTTGTTTCTGGTTTTTTTGAGACAGAGTCTTGCTATATGTTCAGGCTGGCCTTGAACTCACTATGTGGTCCAGGCTGGCGTTGAACCCATGGCAATCGTCCTGCCTCAGCCTCCCAAGTGCTGGGATTAGAGGTGTGTGCACCACACCTGGCAATAGGTAACCTTATAATCTTACAATAACTAACTTCAGAAGTGACAAAGTAATTTAGGTAAAACTCTTGAAGACAGAGACATAGCCAAAGGGTTCTGAACAGAACCCTAGTCACATAAGAAATAACATCAAGAGTCAACAAATAGGATCACATCAAATTAAAAACCTTCTGCACAAAAAAGGAAAAAACCAAGAGTGGAGAGACAACCCACAGAATGAGAAAATTATTTTCCACCTATTGCTCAGAGGACTAATACCTAGAATACATAAAGAACTCAAAACTAGATGTCCCAAAATAAAAGAACCGAATCAAAAAATCGGCAACTGAAGTGAACAGACATGTTTCAGAAAAAAGTACAAATGGTCAATAAGTACATGAAAAACTGTTCAACATCTCTGGCCACTAGAAAAATGCAAATTAAAATAACACTGAGATTCCATCTTACTCCAGAAAGAATAGCTATCATCAAGAAATCAAATCATAACAAAAGTTGAAGAGGCTGCAAGAGAAAAGAGAACCCTTCTACACTGTTGTTGGGAATGTAAACTACTACAACAGCTGCAGAAATGAGCACAGAAATTCCTCAAAAAATTAACACTTGAAATTCTATTTGACAAAGCTACACTCTTCTAGCCATCTTCCCCAAAGAGTTAAAGACAACACATCACAGCGGTACATGCTTAGTGATACTGCGGCAGTACAGCACACGACAGCTAACTCATGGAAGCAGGGTGCATGCCCATAAACAGATGAGTGGGCAAAGAAAATACAGCCTCTCTACACGGTGGAGTTCTGCTCTGTCATAAAGAATAACTTTGAGTCATTTGTGGTAAAGTGGATGCACTTTGTGTCCATAACGCCAAGTGAAATAAGTCAGACTTAGGTTAAACATCTCACGGTTTCTCTCATACGAGAAACCCAAAGCATAAATAATTTAAAGAGCAAAATACAAAATAGGTAATAGACTCTGTGGAGATAAGAAGACGGCCTAGCTATGGGAGGAAATGGAAGACGGGCCAAGAGAAGGAAAGGAAGAGATTAAGAGATGATATGCTCATGTACCAATTCACCAGGATGAATGTGCTCATTATGTAGCACAAATATGTATTAATAGAAAAAAACTATTTAAATGACAGAAAAATATTTTAAAATATCAGAATAATAAACTTAGAAAATAAATCAAGCCTTATACCCGCCAGTAGGTATACAAACCTCCCTTGATATTCTATTTTAATTTGTTTTATCATTTTTTTAAAAATCCCTATAGGTTATGGTGGCACATGTCTGTGATCCCAGCTCCTTGCAAGGCTGAGACAGGAGGACTGCAATTTCAAACCGAGAGTAGACAATTTAGCAAGACATGGTCTCAAAATAAAATCTTTTAAAAAGGGTCGGGGGTACAGCTCAGTGATACAGCATTTGCCTAGCATTGATGAGGCCCTGAGTCCAGTCTTCACCAACACACACACACACACACACACACACTCCTTCCCAAACTGAAGGCTAAAGTATCTGCAGGCTGAAATACCACTTTTCACTTATTTTAGCTCAACATACATAGAAGTGACCCCGAGAGTTGGAAATAGTAATAAATTTGAAGTTTCCCTGTGTACCATACAGGAAGGGCTTCTTTCTGGGGCACAGGCAATAAGTTCACTGTCTCTACAGGCTTCTTGTGGTTTTCAATCAGGGAAGATAAAGATCTAAACCTTGTCTGCTTAAGTCCCTCAGAACCAGACTCTCATGGAATCTGACTGTGTTGCAAAAATGAACACCTCTCCTTGGTTTTCAGGACCTCATAAATGGCAATTCAAAAATTAAAATTTACCTGGTTCTCTAGGGAAAAAATAGTGTAAGCTCAGTCAGTGCTTTTGAAGGAGCCTTGGCCTTGCAAAAAGAATGGAGGAAGGGGAGTGGTCTCTGCAGGGAAGGGGGCACGCCGAGGAGGAGGGGGCTTCTCAGAACAGGGGCCAATACGGATGAAAATAAGAGGGGAAGATCCTGCTTTGCAGCCACAAGACAAATAAACATACTCGGGCAGCGTCTACAGAGATCATTATCATACCTTTGCCAAAAATACACCATGAATGCTGTCCAAAAGTCATCTTATCACATTTTCTGAGTCACAGTGTTCTCGGATTATTGCAAAAGTTCTCTGAACGCTGCACAGACCCCACTCCCAGGCCAGGCTTACGCTGCCGTCCACTGTACACTAAGCACACCGTTCACATCTCTGAACTTAAGGGAACTGAACGTAGAATGCGGGGAATCTAAACACTGTCCGTCACTCATTTTAGCCCAACATGGATAAAGAGGCTTCCAGGGCTGAGAATAATGAATTTGAAGATACGTTATGCATCATGCAGAATTAAAAAAATTTTTCTTATAAAAAAATATAAAACTTACGTACTTAAAAATGTAACAGAAACAAAACAAAAAAGAAGAGATCAAGAGATGGATGGAGTGGTGCCCAGCCCCAGCTCTCAGGACACAGAGGCAGGAGGATCACTTCGAGTTCACGGCCAGCCTGGGCTACAAAGTGAGTTCAAGGCCACCCTGAACAGTGCAGTGAAACCCTGCCTCAAAAAGACAAAACAAAAAAGGGGTGGGGGGAGGGAACAGAGAGAAAAGGAAAAGGGGGTAAAAAAAGGAATCACGTTGTGTGGTGTACATGTACCACCTCCCTACAAACATGTACTAATAAAAAACCCTTTGCTTTCTTAAAACTTGTTTTGTCACAATGAGTAATGTCACAAGTTAATGTAAAAATTAGAGAAGTGTACACACGGAGAGCAGTCTCTGAGATCCCTTAACAGTCAATACTGTAGAGAAATGTGGGTACCGAGGACTAATTTACTCATCACCTTAATTTATGCACGCTGTAATAAAAACAGTAATACTGTACTTACTCCCAGAGATCACACCTGTCTGCTGTTGGGAACTTCAGGCTTGCAAAACGCTACTACAGATTAGGCAGCCCCACTCACCCCTTAGTCAGTCACTACTCAGTCCCAGAGATCACACCTGTCTGCTGTTGGGAACTTCAGGCTTGCAAAACGCTACTACAGATTAGGCAGCCCCACTCACCCCTTAGTCAGTCACTACTCGGAGCAACTCAGCTACATAAACAAGGAGAGTGTAAACCATGCTCAAACCCTAATTATTAGAGTTACCGCTAGCTTGCCATGTAGCGTGGCATCACTAATTATGAAAAGTGTTTCGACACTAAAATGCACAGATTACTAAAGGCAAGTTAGCAATATTACAAAATAAGTTCTGAGTTAGTGCAACAGTAAAGGATGAGACTGCACTGAAAGTTGTTTTCGGCTTTGTAATTAAAATGTAACTCTATATCCCAAGCACTCTTCCAGCTCCTAATCTGAATCAGACCCCGGCCTGTTTGATACAGTCAAGCGACAGCACTATCATCCTTGAGACATCCAGGCTTGGCGGACATCTGTACCTGTACAAGGATATCTGCAAAGCTACATAACCAAAGCCGTATCTCCAGCCGAACAGGTCCCACTCTCGCTTGGGAAACCATTCATCCCCGACTCCCCGACACCGAATCACTGGCTGTGCATCTGTGACAGGACGGGGCCGGGCTAACGCTGAGTTCTTTTTCCAGCTCGCAGATTCCGCCTCACTGCCGAGCGGCAGGGCGGTGCAGTGAGGAGAGCCTCGAGCTTGACACTTCTTCAGAGCCCACGCCCGCGCCCTCGGCTGCCCTCAGCTCGCGGGCCGCGGCGGCCCAGCCGGCGGTGCACTGCGGCGCGAGGGGCTCCAGGCGCCCGGGCGCGGCGCGGCGGGAAAAAGGGCTGCGCAGGCCCGGCCGCGGGGCGTCCCTCCGGACTGGTCCCCGCTGCCCGCCGCCCGGACAGCCTCACCAGGGCCGCCCTCCCGCCCGCCCGTCCGGCCTGCTGGGTCCGGCCCTGACCTGTTCGCCGCGCGGCGGTCCCTCGGCGGGTCAGGCAGCGGAGGCCGTCCGTCCCGGCCGCTGTCACCAACGCCCCCAGGCGAGCGGGCTGGCGCATCTGTGACTCAGTGCCCGCCCCTTCCAGCCTCCTCCCACTCCGCCCCGCCCCTCTCCCCGCCCAGCTTCCGCCCGGGCCGCGGGTGTCCCGGCTCTGCCCCGCGCCCGCGCCCCCTGGCGGCCGCCCATCCGCTGCGAGCGTCAGGACCCGGGAAACTGAGGCTCGGCCCCACCCCGCCCGGCAAATCGTGACCTCCGCCGAGTGCCAGTGCTCAGTCTGACATGCTGGGCTGAGCAACCCCCTCACCCGCCCCGAAAGCTTTCCTGAGCCTCTGCAGATTAAAATCTGCACAGTTAAGGTTACAAAGCCCCGCTGCTGGGTTGTTTTGCTTGAATTGCTCAGCAAGTCTGTCAAGATGCGCAAATGGTGGACGAAAACTTTTATTTTTAAAATTTCATGGGATATATTTTCTCTTTGTTTTTAAAAATCGTGATAAAATGTGCAAAACATTAACTTTACCACTTTAACCATTTTTTAAAGTGTGCAGTTCAAAGGTATCAAGTATATTTACCATGTGCGAGCACCACTGATCTCCAGAGCTTTTCATCCTCCCAAACGGTACCCACTAAGCTGTTCCTCATCCCGGGCCCCTAATCATCACCCTTCTACCTTCTGTCGCTGCGGTTTCACTACTCTAGCTACCTGATCTAACGGAATCGCAGTATTTGTCCTTGTGAGTGGGTTCTTTGACCTGGTGTAATGCCCTCAGGCTTTATCCACGGTGTAGCATGTGTTTGAATATCCCACCGTCTGCGTACTACCCATTTTGTGGATACATGCACCCTTCCAAGGACAGCTGGACTGTTTTTACCGTTTGGCTCCTATGCATAATACTATCATGAGTCCAAATATTCAAATACCTGCTTCAGTCTCTGCTTTCAGTTCTTTTGACCGTATATATCCAGGAGTGAGGCCCGGTCAGATAATTCTGTGCATCTTTTTTTAAACTGTCCTATTACTTTCCTCCTTTACTCTTTGAAACAAATGAACACTGTGGGGAGAAAATTTTGTATTTAAATATCTGGAGCTTGAAAAAAAATATCTGGAGTTTGCTGAAATTTTTAGCTGACGCTTCATTTGCCTATGAAACCGTGATTGGTTCTCCTTACCCCAACAGAGTAATTAACATCGCAAATCTAGTGTTTTTGTTTTTCATATTACTGTATTGCCCAAAATAATAACAGCAACCCTTATCCTCAGCTAACTAGCGCTTTGTTTTCTGTGGATATACTTTCCTAATGTTATTTGGGGCCATGTATGCCATCTGAAATAAATAAAAATCAAGCAGTTCATTTTTAAAATAAAAACATTTGAGTGTCTTAATATACATCCAACCCAATCTAAACTTTTTTTCTTTTGCTAAAAGAGCCTATTTTAATTTTTTTTTAAAGCCTATTTTAAAACCATCTGAGCCAGGTGTAGGGGTGCACACCTGTAATCCCAGCATTTGGGAGGCTGAGCAGGAGTATCATCATGAGTTTGAGGCCAACCTAGACTACATAGTGAATGCAAGACCAGCTTGAACTACACAGAGAGACCCTCTCTCAAAAAAACTAAAATAATTTTATTCCTAAATCTCAGAGGTGAGTTCTTTAGTCAGCATGCTAAAGTTTAAGAATAACTCCCCTAGGACATTGCAAAGATTCCAAGTTATCAAAGGCAAAGTAATATTCTTCCACTGAATATTGACAAAGACTGACCAATCAACAAAGACTGAGTGTGCTTGTGAGCCTCAGGCCTTGTGCCAGGTGGTCTGGGATTCAGCATGATCCAGGCAGAAACCAGCTCCCTGCCATAAGTAGGGAGGCCACATACTAGCTGGAGGATGTGACAAGCAATAGATAAACAATAAACCTGATAACAGCGATGTGGGAGACTTGGTGAAGGAACTAAACCAAATGACCGATGCTAGTGCCTTGAACATCCATTGCATGTAAGGCATTAACTTCCTCTGCTGCGGGAATGCTACGTTGGAAACAGTTCTTGAGTTAAGGAAATGGCTCCTTAACACATTTTCTGCAGTCTGTGGTTCTATCGAGGACTCCAGGCTACATGTGAAGGTGATGGGGCAGTCCCTCTTGGGAATGATATATTTTCCTGAGACATGAGTATTGAGACAGAATGAGCCACATAAGAACTGAGATGCTTTTCTGGTAGGAGAAACTGCAGGTGCCACGCCTTGAATGGCAAAACAGTGTGGTCGGTTTCAGAAAAGAAGCCATGGGGAGCAAGCAAGCCAGTCCAGTATTAGGAGGTGAGATTCCAAGCCCACAGTAGTGAAGGTCATTCGGGCGCTGTCGGGCTGTGGTAGAGAGACTTCATTTGCGATAAGTCACTGTGTTGATACGTGATAATATCCCTAGCTGAAAAGACTGCAATGAATGGAAAGAGTTCAGTGTGTGGAGAACCGCCTTGACAGCAAAAAGGGTAATATCCACATATGTAACATTAAAACTAAAATGTGCACGCTGCTCTCCCTCCCAGACCATCTGCTATAGACCAACACACAGAATGTCTCAGTTCCTGTGCACTTTGATTAATCTTATTGATTGAAACTACTTGGGTGTGTTGTCTTTTGCTCTAACCTGTCAGGATGTCCTACATCTGAACTTTCACAGACTGACAGCTGGGCGTAGCTTGGCCGCCTAGCAAAAGCACCTCCCTTCGGCCTCCTGTTACAGTGTATACGTGTGTCACAGCCATACGCTGCTCTTAGCAATGGCGAGCTGATGACAGTAGCAAGCTGCTGAAATGCATCAAAGCGGCCTTGCTTGTGGAGTCAGCTAGCTGTTAATCCTGGACTAGCCAGGGGCCCAGCTCCAGAAGGGCCAGGAGCATAGATAAAATACTACTCTTTCATTCCTGTTACTACAGAAGGCCTGGTCCAACAACTTAGTGGTAAAATACAAAGGCACAAATTTGCTCCTAAAATGAGAGAAAGGGAGAGGCATGATGTGAAAATATTATTAGTAATTCATCCAAATGGTGCCAGAGCCTGACAGAGAGGAGATGGGTAAAGTAAAGGTTTGGGAAGGATGGGGGTGTATAGGGAAGTCCTGTATTCTCACAGAGAAGGGAGGAGAGTCCAGGGTGGTTCTGACAGATGGTTATCTGCTTGGGGGACTTTATTAGGGCACAGGCTATTTGGTTCCACTTAGGAATGGACTCGGGGCAAGAATAAGGACAATTCCTGCTTTGTGCTTCCTGTGAGGAAGCATCTGAGTTCTAGAAAACAATAAGGCTATCATGTTTCTCTTCAGGGTTGTCAGACATATTGCTATAGCACTGCTTAGGCATTCTTTGTGGAAGCTTGAACTGGTTTAATGGAAAACAGGAAATTCTTTCACATTCAGAATTTAAAAACAGGCAAACAAATCTACCTTACTATTCAAATGTCTAGTTAAAGTAAAATATTGGGGCGAAAACCCTCATCTATGTACCCATACCACACTTCCTGTTTACATGAAGAAACAAGAAAGAAAATATCAGTGTCTGGAAGAATGGAAGGAAATCAGAAGGAAGGAATGGAAGCTGAAATACCGAAGATAGTTTTATAGGAAATATTTATTTCAATTTGGCCTTATGTTAAGATCTTTCCTTTATTAGTAGGAAACACTATCTCCCCAGAAACAGAAACAGAATCAGGATTCTCTATTTGAATACAATCAATACTGTACTTTCAAAAGTAATTATGAGTCATCCAGTTGCTTTCCTGGTTGTCCACATTAATGAAGCAAGGTAAATCAAACTCATCTTTTCCTTCTCCGAATAAGATTGGTTATATTTAGCATATATCATGAAGACCATGCAGAAAGGTAGTCACTGCTATTATCCTCAGCTTGTAACTGAGGAATCTGAGGCTCCAAGGATTAAATAACTTGAGCCAGGTGTAGTGGTGCACGCCTGTAATCCTAACACTGGGGAGGCTGAGTCAGAAGGATTACCATGAGTTTGAGGCCACACAATGAGTTCAAGGCCAGCCTGAAGTACATAGTGAGACTCTATCAAAACAAAACAAAACAGTAAGTAACTTGCTTAGTCTCTCCTACACGTTCCACTTTCTCACTTAAATAAAGTTAGTTATTTCTATACTACTTTTTCTTATCATTTTGTGCTCTCAGGAAACCGTCATGGTAATTCTTCACTGTATAGCATGTTCCTTTTTTTTTCCCAGTAGTAGGGGTTAAACCTAGGGCCTCCCTCATGCTAGATAACAGCTCAATCACTGAGCAACATCCTTGGACATTTTACCCCTTCTATTCTGAGACAGGATATTATTAAGTTGTCCATGCTGTCTTCAAACCTGAAAACCTTCTGCCTTAGCCTCCCAAGTAGCCGGGACTACAGAAGAGCACCAGCACACCTGGCATTATTTTTGTTTGATGTATTTATTTAAACTTACTAGCTTTGTTTTTTAAAGCAGATTTTTGTATAACACCCACAATACAAAACCAATAGAAGATATAATTCATAAGTGGTAATTATAAAAGTAAATGCAGTGGAGCTGGGTGAGGTGGAACATGCCTGTAACCCTAGCACACAAGACAGGAGGATTTCCGTGAGTTCAAGGCCAGCCTGGACTACATAATGAGTTCAAATCCAGCCTGAACTGCATAGCAAGATCCTGCCTCAAATAAATAAATAAATAAATAAATAAATACGAACAAAATTGTTTTTAAACTCTAGTTCTGAGCCCAAGGTTTACACTTTCCTTTGATTAAAAAAGAAAAAAATGAAACTAGCCAGTATTACAATATTAGGACCAAAACAGAAGCACTCTTCTTGACGTACTCAGACAGAAGGTGCTAGCTAAGGGAATAACTTTTTCACTAAGCGATACATTGTTTGGATAGCACACCACCTAAAATTACCTCCTGTACCATACAGATTGTCCTCATGGACATCTTGAGTGCTGATTGTGCTTTTTATTCAGATTTTTAGAAACAATCTGACTGACTCAAGAGCAAGTAAAAGGCAAAGCTAGCATGCAAGCCACCAGCTGTCAAGGTTCAAAGTCTCTGCTGCGTAACATGAGCTTCCGCCTGATGAGTCTGTGAACTTTGCTCCTGATGGGCCATGTTTGGCTTCTTTGCAATGCCTTATCCTGTGCATCCACAGGGCTTAGTGACTCAGGGACCTTCCATATTCCTCTAAAAATGTGCCAAGAGCTGCATGTCACACTCCAGAGGGGGGTCCTCAAGGGGCCGTGTGTTTTTGCAAGGCATGACGCTGTTCTTCCCTCACACAGTCCTAGAATGCACTACCTGTGTAAGTAGCTGGGCCCCTGACGTTTCCTACTGTGGCCTATTTTATGCTTCCACCACCATGCAGTAATGATCTGTCTGAGATCAGTGTACAACATTTCTCAGAAATGAATCATCTGAATTCAGACTGGACTTATCCAAGAAAAGTACGGAACTAGATGACATCATGGATCCTGATTCTTGGCCTCTGACAGGGCTGATCTCCATCACCCCATTAAATGTGGCAGAGTCATTTGCCTCTTACTCTCCTTGTGGATGGTGAGTTTGTTGAAGGCGGGACTATTGAACATATCTTTGTCCTCTAGTTGTCTAGCAAAGTGTCTGGCACATAGGTCTCCCTAGTACATGCTTGTTGAATGACTGACTTTGCCTTAGTTAAAAGTCACAGTAAAACTAAAATGATGCTTAAGTTCAATAAAATAGTAATATTCTCCAAACAATATGGTGATGCATGCCTCTAATTCCAGCACTCTTGGAGGCTGAGGCAGGAGGATTGCAAGCTCAAGCCCAGCAACTTATTGAGATCCTGTCTCAAAATGAAAAAAAGAAAAGAAAAGAAAGAAGGGCTGGAGTGTAGCTCAATGTGAAGGCCTTTGGGTCAATCCTCAGTACTGAAAAAAAAATAGTATTCTCTTTTTTTTTTCTACAATCATCCAATAACTGTCCCTCTTTACTGGGTTACAGTGTTTTGAGAGACCAGCCCAAGGATCAATAGTTTGTTGCTGGTCTGGTAGAAATAAACTTGAAGGAGCTGATGGTCTTCTCAACGTGACAGTCTCTGTATGATAAAACAAACAAACAAACAAAAAAAACCAGAGACATTCTAGACTACATAATAGGGACACCTGGCTCCAGCTGTGTCTGAAGTCCCTGTTTATAAATTCTTAATTATCTGAGACACTGAAGGTCTCACCTTTCCATTATTGGCTCACAAATGCTAATCTGAAATGGAACATTTAGCAAAAGAGAAAAAAATTAATTTGTTAATGCTATTAAGCTTTCTCAATTTTTGGCATTAAAGTATTTAATGTATCAGTGGTGATAGTAGACAGCAGCTGTATTTTTTCTAGTTTTCCCTTAATAGAAAATTAATGAGTCCAAAATAGACAATGAATCTTTTATCCCTTCATTTAAAAAATCATTTATCAGTGTGTGAAATAGAAGTCTGCTATAAAGTATGTGTAAAGGTTTGAGAATTTAAAAAAAAGAATACCATGTGGTCATTCTAGTCCTTGGCTTATTTTGGTTTTATCTGATTCTAGAAAGGGTTTAAGGAAGCTCATTAACTCCTTTCCTCTCATGCTCAACATGGGGCCTTTGGTCAGGAGGCCCCCGAGGAACAATCTAAAAGGCCGTCAAAGAGGCCCTTTCTCTTTCCTGCTGCGGGTGACTAGGGCTCCAAGGAAGACTGCATTTGCCTCCTCCCCAGGACTGGGACCTCGCTAAAGGAGGTAGACAGGATGTCCGCAGCAAAACAGCACTGGCTCTGAAGGCTTTTTTCATGCTGCTGCCCAGCGCCCCGCAGTGGCTGCAGGCCGGAGTCTCAGGTGAGCTTCCGGGCTACAAACCCTGTGAAGTACAGCCGCAGCTGGGGAAGTGAAGGGGGCAGGGAGCTTGTGAGCAAAGGCGGGAGAACCAGAAGCCCGGCAGGGCGAGGGGAAGGCAAGGAGTGAGAGCGGGAGAACGGGAGAGAGCTTTTCTGAATGGAGGAATTTAACTTTTAGGAGGAGGGGGGGGAACTGGTGTTTGCTTAGGCGTTGGCCCAGTGGGGAACGTTTACTCATGCTGTAATAGCCAGAGTGAGGATCCTGTTAAGATAGAAAGGGAGCCCTGTTTGGGGCAGGAGGTGGCCGTGAAGGGGTCTGCGCATGCTGCGTGTTGGGAATGAGTGCTGTGCATGAGACGGAACACAGTCCCTGGAGTGAGGATGGCACTCTAGGCACAGCGACTTCGGCAACTCTAGTTCTGATAGCAGATCTGTTCCAAGACTTACAGTCCCACATTTTAGATCCTTGTTTTTTGAGCTGGCTGGTCTGGTGTGTAGGGTGTTTTCTGCTGCCATGGAAAAAGTGAGTCTCATTGGCTCACTTTGATGAGGCTTGGTGTGGTTTGGATGCAACACTTTCTTGGACCTGTGCTGAGCTAGACTTCTAGCACGCTAAGGCGGTAGGCCTGGAAAGTAAGTGCATGCGTGCATACACGTACGTATCCTTAGCGCAGAAGACAGAGCAGCTAGAGCCGGCCAGACTCTTCCTTGCTGTAAGGTCCTTGGGTTTCCATACTCTGCCTAGAACTTCTGTGCTACACTTTGTAAGTCTTCCTTCACTGGATGGGGACCAATGTTCCCCCTAAAGGAGAGATGGGGACCTCAATTCACCCGGGCCAGGTCTTGATCTAGCACAGAAAAGTGTTTCAGGATGCCTCGCTGAGAGGCATAGGCAGCTTCCTTAGGCAGAATCAAATAAGTACTCAAAGAGAAAGTACGCAGGGCCCTGGGAGTAAGGAACACAGCAGTCTGAGGTCAGGAATATTTATGTGGTCCTGGTGTACCCTGAAGTCAAACGGTCTGGGATGATTAGTTTTTGTTATCACCTATCTGGCATCTGATTCTTTAAGTCAGTTTTCCCATCAGTGGGCTAAGGCAAAAACGTTGGGAGATACGGTTTCCAATTAATAATCGTGTTTCTCTGAGAATGAGAGTCTTTGGGGTTTACGGATTTAATACACGTAGCACAGTTGTTGCCCTGTCAATCCTCCCGGATGTGGGGCAGTCCTCCTTCAACTGCCCTAAGAGAAGCAGACATCAGAGTAACAAAGCTGAGCGTGGCGGCACTTGCTTTAATACCAGCACTTGGAAGGCTAAGGCAAGAGGATCACCACGAACTCAAGGGCAGCCTGGGCTGTGTGAGTTTAAGACAAGCCTGAACTAACAAACTGATCAAACAAACAAACACCCCAAAGAATGATAAAGACCCAGGGACTTGCTAAAACTCCAAGTCAGAGTATATGGGTGTTAGATCCAATGCCCTGAGCTTCAGTAACCTTCTCCCTGCTCCAACTTCATAAATGGTTTATATGAGGGACCACATGGCAATCACGTTATTAAAACAGAGTGCATTCTGGGAGAGTGACATGTATTAAGAGGCCCAAGATGACGCATACCCTCTCAATCATTTCTGTCTGTCATATTCCGAAAGATGCAGCGAGAGACACTCGGGGCCCGCGTGTACATCTTTTAGTATCTGTAAGTCTGATTCATTTTCATTCTTCTTGTTCTCCTGCTGCCCTGGCACCACTTTGCCCATTCATGCCACCCTTTTCGTTTCTGCTGGCAAAGAACCCAATCACACATTCCCTGTTGGCTTCAATAAATGTAACTGCTTTTTCTTTTATCAACAGGTGTACACTTGCATTTCTTTGTTTGCCATGAACAGCAACCTGGAATCTATCTCTCCAATGCATCACGCATGGTATCAGATTTATAGTATTAGAAGCAAAACACAGGCTGAATTTATCATACCACGAAGGCTCTTAGAAGTGAGAACCCTGAAAGAAGAAAAAAGGTTTGTGAGGTGAAAAACGCACTGTAATCTTAGGTAACTTTGATTATGACTTCAAGCTGCAGATTTCTCAAAATTACAATTTTAAAACTATGATTTCCTTGTCTTTTTGTTTCTTTCTTTGCTTTTTTGAGACAGGGTCTCACGATGTAGCCCAGGCTGGCTTTAAACTCCAAATCCTCCTTCCTCATTTTTCCCAGGTTCTGGGATCACAGGCATGTGCCACCACCCCTGCCTTTCTTCCTACTTTTATTTCTCTCTCATCTTATTTTTCTTCTTGTGCTTTTCCTATCAGTCCAACATCATCTCTTCCGACAATTCTTCCTCAACCATCATATCTCAAGTCCTCCTGGTGTTTTCTTTCTTGGTACCTCTTCTCAGATGCTAATTCTTTTTATGTTTTTTGCATATTAATTTGTTTGATTCTTATTTCTTCCAACTTCAAAAAGTAGAAACCAGGTCACTCTGCTTTGCCCACTCGCCCCCTCACCTTGCACACAACGCCTGATTCGAAGTGAGACTCTAACGTTTATCAGGTAAGTAAGTAACTGCTCTACTGCCTAGATCTCTCTCTACCTATAGAATACCGCTTTTTAAAAACTGTATTGGTGCATTTTAGATATGCATAATGATGACATTCATCATAGGGAATCTACACGATACATCTTGCTGTCGCTATTTTTCTTTTTCCACAGCCAAACCAATTCTCCACCCTTCTGGACATCATCTATCATCTGATTCTGACACTGACCTGACTCTACCTACCTACCTGGAGTTGCCATCAGCCCCTGCAGGTTAAAAGTGTTGCTCCCACAAAGCTGCCCCCAGGGAAGCTGGGAATCATGTGAGAAAAATACTCAAAATCATTAATACTAGATAAAAGATGAAAAATAATAAAAGAGAAGAGAAAAATGTGAACGTAATCATGGAGCTCTTTCACTCAGAAAATATAGATGATTTTTTCTATCTTTTGGGACTGAACAGAGTTCGGGGCACACAAAGAAACAGCAGACGTTCATGTCATACCTGAGCAGAAGCTGCCGGGAGACATCTTCGTGGGAGCCAGCAGCGGGCGCACATGGCAGGTGGTGTCGCCCTGTGGGGAAATGGGGAATTCTCCCGTGTCCTCAGTGGAGAGGGGATCACTGTGTCATAAAATGTTTGACTGGAGAGGAAAAGTGCCAGGAAGAATAGGGAACTGAGAAAGGCCCTCTTGTAAGTGAGGCTAACACGTTTATAAAAAGACGGTGTGGGTTTGGTGCAGTCTCTCGGGAAACTGCTCCACTTCTAAACTTACCTTGGGGGGCTGGGGATATAGCTCAGTGGAATAAGTGCCTGCCTGGCAAGCACAAGGTCCTGAGTTCAATCCCCAGTACCGCAATAAAAAAAAAAAAAAAGAAAAGAAAAACTCACCTTGTACCCTACAGGCCTGGGTGCTCTGCCTGATTCACCAGCTTGCAGGTGGCTAGCCTGAGGGAGGCACCGTGGTCCTCCAAGGACAGTGGGACAGAAGGTGTCACATCACCCTTACTGGTTTATGAGAACATCACTTTTAATTCTCCAAAACTCCAAGTGAGTCAGATATTTCCATTTTGTTTTCAGATGAATAATGATAACTCCGAGAAGGTAAGTGATTTTCTCAGTCACACAGCAAATAAGGAGCAGACCAGGATTAAAACTCAAGTCTGTCAGAGTCTAAAACTCCTGCCTCTAACTGTGGTTTATTACCCGCTTACAAAACACCACCTATCCAGGCTAGCATTCAGTGTGGGAGATTTCCCATTTCAGATAAAATTCTAGATACAATACAGTAAGGAATCAGCCAGGGAAATGTTGGACTGGAAGTGAAGGGATCTTCTCTCATGTCCTATCAACTCTGCCCACCCTGGCCCCACTTACTTGTGATTTAACATTTGTCTGAGTCTGCTTTATGTTGCTATAAGAGGATTCCTGAGGTTGGCTAACTCAGAAAGCACAGTAGCTTCTCCATCAGGGTCACTGTGGTTGGAGGGTACAGAGAGCACGACACCAACATCCTGGCTGTTACAGCATGGTAGAGAAGTACAAACGGAACCACAGGCAGAAGGGGCCGAGGGCATGGATGGTCAGTCTGCGGTCTCTGCACTTCTAGAGAACAAGAACTCAATAAAATCCCCAGCATGAATGAAAGGATGAACCAAAGGAATTCTGTGGCTGTACCAGAGGAAGCATCTTGGCCACATTTTGCGAATAGCATTTTCCAGTGTCTTTGCACGAGGGAACCTGATTGATACACATATGGATGATCTGAAAAAGTCTAGAGCATACACGGCAACTTCGGGCAAAAAGTTTCGTTGAACTACCAGGTGTGGTGATGCATGCTTGTAATTCCAGCACTTGGGAGGCTGAGGCAGGAGGATTGTTGAGAGTTCGAGGGCAGCTTGAGCTATATAACTATACAATAAGATTGCATCCCAAAAATAAATAAATAAATAACAAATTTAGAAAGTTTCATTGAACTGAAAAGAGCTTCCTCAATACTTGCTTCTTTATAATAATGAGAACCAAAGAACACGGGATTAAAATTGGGAAGAAAGGGGCTGAGGTGTAGCTCTGTGGTTGAGTGCTTGCCTAGTAGAACAAGGGCCAGCCCCAGGAGAAAAAGGTAACAAAAATTCATCTTTTCATCTGAGCAGAGAACTATCTAAGTGGGAAAAGACTCACTTTCTTTGGTTTTCCTTTTGAGTGCATGCTGAGAAATGGCTCGGTAATTGAAAAATAAATTCCATGTTAATCCTAATTGTGGCGGCTGGCAGAGAAGTTTGAAGGCTTCTGAAGGGTGTGGAACTATGTACGTAGAGGTGTAAACCACTGAGCAGTTGGAAAGAGCTGGGCTAATTAGGGGTCCCGGTGGGGAGGCAGAGGCTGCCCTGTCTCACTGAGGCCGAGCCCTAGGAGGAGGTGCATAGGGCAGGACTCCCACCCAGCCCTGGGGTCAGGGGACCCAAGAAGCCCAATATATTCAGTGAGCATTTATGAATCTGTCTGCTACAAAGCATGTGTTGAAAAACTATACATCCCTTCAAAATCTTTAGTAACATCTACTTTGCTCACTAACACTTTTATTTATTTACTTATTTATTTTCGCCATACTGAGGATGGAGCCCAGGGCTTCATGCAAGTGTACAGCTGAGCTACACCCCTACTGCTCAGTAATGCTTTTAGTACTAGTGGGTTCATTCCGGGAGCTCAGGAAGGTGCAAAACACTGTACCACTGGGCCCAGAACCCGCACTGCGCCCGCCTCCCATGGGGTATTGCCATGATACCTACATACACAGAAAATGTCTTGGAAGATGCTAAATGTTGCATGTCAAATTCTTTTCTCACTAGGGAACTACTGGCTACGGTGGAGATGACCTGCAGGATTTCAGAAGCACCGAGTTTTACTTTGGGCACAATATTCATGCTGGATACCTCAGCTTTGCGCATCGTTCAGAAATCTCCATGGAACACCTGCTCTTCACTAGATTCTGCAGGCAGAGTGGTCAATCAGGCAGAACCACGTGTTGCATGCACTGTGCCAGGGCCTAAGTCAGGCTCTCAGAACCAGAAACGTTCTGAACCCTGCTGGGTATCTGCACAACTGCACGAGTTTTCACTGCCCCACCCCCACCAGTTTTTGTTGTTGTTTTGGGGCAGAACTGAGGACTGAACCCATGGCCTATGCTCTGAGCTACATCCACAGCCCTTTTAAAAATTTGAGACAGGGTCTCACTAAGTTGCTAAATTGCCCAAGCTAAGTTTAAACTCCTGCTTCAGCCTTCCAGAGTGCTAGGCTTACAGGTGTGTGCCATCATGCTTGGCTTTTGATTTCTTTTGTGACAGCCTAGACAGGGCTTGCCCTGGAACAGAGTGAGGCCATTCTGAAGTGGTCTGAGTAGGCTTATATTTAAATATGTCCCAGATAATAAAACAGAAAGCGTGCCCTGTGGGATGTGAAAGCAGGAGCAGAGCTTCGTGAAGTACTGTCCCGGTCCTTGGGTTTCAGGCGGGGCCTCTGTGTGGCTGCTTTGCGCCAGCGTCCTTCTTCCTGTGGGTCCCGGACTGCGCTTTCACTCTGCCCCCCTGCCCTCTGCTGAGCGCTCTCCTCCCAGGGTTCACTTGAGTCATGCTTCTCTTGAGCTGGAAGTCAACCTGAAAAGGGAAAGGCAGAAGCTGGGAGGCCGGTGCAGATTCTCTTTCACCACCCCGGGTTCCGGGGCAGGAGACTTGGAAGAACCCTTAGAGCCGTGATCCAGAGCAGCGCAGTGGTGTCCTGTAGACTTAACTCTTCCCCAAAGCAGTGCGCAGTCACTGGTGGGACATAGGGTCAGGCTGAGCAAATTGTACATTTATTTTATTTGTATTAGAAAAAAATATTTCTACACCTTAAACCACGATTTCACTGATACTGTTGCTTAGGACAAGAGCTATGATTGATGGTGGCCTAACACCCAGCTCCTCTGTGCTGACTGTGAGTCACAGTGGCTCTGCTGAGACCTGCCAAATGCCTCACCTGTGCCGCACTGTTTTGCAATAGAGATGGGGGAATGACATGGATTGTGGTATGGATCCTTAGACCCCAAATTTCCATGGGCATCGGTGCATCCTTTCGAAGGAATCGATTGAGGCTCCCTTCTGGCCAGGCACACAAAGGAAAAGATGCTTCTGGCTGCTGGATGTGTGGGCAGCGGCAGAGCCCTGGCAGGCAGCAGCAGAAGAGGGAGTGGCGGCGTTCTCACCACGACACACACCCCTGGGGCTCGCCGGCTGCCCCGCCCTTGGAACAGCTTGAGCTGCTGAAGCCAGCTGGGAGTTAAAAACATGCCCCTGACTGAGAGGCCTCTCTACGGTGCAACTTCCTGCCCTTTCCACAAAAATCCACAGTCAGCTCTGCTACTTCTTTAAGAGGGGGAATCAGAATTGACTGTGCTGTACCATTCTGTTTAGTAGTACAGAAATTTAGGGAGGGCAGGGGGAGGGAGGGAGGGAGAGAGGGGTGGGAGAGAGAGGGGGAGGGAGAGAGGGAAAGAACAAAGTAAGGAAAGGACCCAGGAAAACAAAAGGAGCCACAGCATCTGGACGGCCACGGGGAAAGCAAGGAGAATCGGACCCTCGAAGATAATTTAATGTGTCTAAAATAGGAACATGAAATCCGCTTAGTACACAATCTTTTTTCCTTTCTTTAGCCAGATGGCTCTCTGCTTTAGAATGGGGAGAGAAATAGATTGCTGCGATCAGTAAACAGACTCTTAGTTGTTCCTGCCGCCAGCTACTTGCCCGTGATTTGATTTTTGGGTGTAACAAGGAAAAAGGGAAAGAGGCTGCACTGGTTGCGGAAATGGGATCAGCTCACAGTTTGCAGTGGAAAAGTTACTCTTTTCCTGCATCTGCAAATAGAAGTAATTTGTCATACGTAAGAGTTGGTAGTAGAGGGGCTGAGGTTGGGATGATCTTGAAATTTCAGAAAAGTTTTCAAACGGCTTAATTTTTACCCTGATTTTATGTTAAAAATAAGGGGTACAAATACCACGGAGCTGCGAGCGTTAGCTTAGGAGGCACCCCGAAGAGCCTGCCCTAAGTTTAATTCCTGGCTCATGTGGTAGCACTTCCTTATTTTCTCTAACTTTCAGGCAGGAATGGGGATACTTGTTTACCATTCAGGGTTGCTGTGAAGGTCAGTGACGTCATGCTGGAAAGCTCTCAGACAGTGACTCTGATACACAGCACCTATTCAAAAGAGTTCCCATTGCTGTAATTCAAAAGATGAGCTGCTTGCCTTCGCTGTGTTGATAAACGAGAGGGAGGCCTACGACACTACAGCTGTCAGAGATGGACGAGGACAGAATGAGGGAGGGGCCTCCGGAAGGCACTGGCTTAGGAAATGTGGTCCATAGATGCGCATTAAATAGGACGCAGTTGAGAAATCTAAGGGTTAGTGTACATGACCTCTGAGCTCCTTATGCTGTGAGAGTCCACTCTATTCTAACCTAACGGGAAAAGATCCAGGCTGCAAATCAAAGTTCTTCACTTCTTACCCTTCCTCTGCAGAGCCACAGAGACCGCGGGGAGCAGCGGGCTCTCAGCAGCAGCAAAGCGAAGCCCCAGCCTGCGTGTCCCCGCCTGACACTTGAAGAGCGCCACCTGGTGACCGTCCTTTCTGATGGCAACGAGGAATACAACCATAGGAACCAGGAGAATCTGGGCCAGTGCTCCGGGATTTACAAACTAACATTTGTTAAGCGCTTGCTATGTGTCAGTCTCTACTAAGTGATGGATGTGCAATTTCTCTTTTCAATCTTTTGTAAAAGAGTTACTATTAACGCCAGTTTGCTGAGAAGGAAACCAAGGCTAAGAGATTAGAAAATGTATCCAAGTTCTGTGAGCAAATGTGTAGATCCAGAACAAGACTACTTTTCATTGCAATGCTATATTAAACAGAAAAATGAGAAAAACCCAAAAGGATACAGGGAAGGGTGTATAACAGGAGAGTGACTAAAGAATATTAAGGATAGGAGAGAACGAGGTAAAGCTCAGCAAAGATTATGCAGATGGTTGTTGAAGACATGGTATAAGTGGTATCTGAAGTGTTGTGTCAAACACAGCCAAACTCACCACTGTTGGTTCTGCGGGACCCACAATTGCAACCACTGTCTTGGGGTCGAACCCGGGGGCTGTGGCTGTGACAGTGTAGGTACCTGGGAGCAGCAGCCGGAAGTAATCACCACGCTCACCTAAAAGTTACAAGGGCATAACTCAGTCTGTTGATGAAAGACCTGGCCCAAATGCAAACTTGATTTGAAAGGGGATCTGGACATTTTAGCTGACCGTAAGTTTGGTTTTTCCTAACAGAATGTTAAATCTGATACAGAGCTAAATCAGTCATAAACATAGTCCTTAATGGGAACAGCTGCTAGAAAGAAGGTTGATTGTGCTCTGCACTGAAAGAACTGTGTTCCATTCTAGATGCTGTATTTCAACGCATACTCATTTCCAGTAGGTTCAGTAGGAGAGAGGAAAGGTTAAAGTTAATACTTCGCCTGGTTGAGGAAATCATTTGAGACCTCTATTTTGATGTTTGAAAAGCCACCCTGAAGAGATGGTATCTACCTAAAGAAATGAAAATGAGAACTACGGGTTGAACTTGCAGGAAGGCTGACTTTGGTAGACAGAGAAGAAACTATCATACTAAACAGAGTTACTAGAGAAAAGCAGAGTGAGATATGAAATTAGGAATGCTCAAACGGAAACTGAATCAGAAGCCCTGGGAAAGCCACTCAGTTGAGCAGTGCACAGCCTTGGCAACCTGAAGTTGGATAACCAGTGGTCAGTAGTGTTGTATGCATGTTATTTTATGTTCAGTGGGAGGATTGCTTCCTAAATGCTTACTAAAGATCTGCTTTGGAGAATCATATTTTTAATATCTCTTCCATTACCTTTAAAAGTATGCTGAAGGTAAAATAAAAACCTAAGGGAGCCCATTTCTCTATGGCAGGAATGTAGCGTTTTGGCTGATGACTTTCTATGCGTGTGCAGTCACATCTTTAAATTTTCCTTTAAGCGCACAGTAATAAATAATTACAATAATAAATGCAATAAAGAATGATGCAGGCAATAATGAGAAAGGCTTTTCTTTCTACCACCTGCTAAAGGTCTACAGTAATTTATTTTAAAATTCTTTAGCAAAGGCAGTGTGTTATTATGTATATATATTGAATAGTTTAAGTTATAGCCCTGTCAGTCTGGGCGTGGTGGTGCACACCTGTAATCCCAGTACTGGGGGAGGCTGAGGCAGGAGGATCATTTCAAGTTCAAGGCCTGCCTGGGCTACAAAGTGAGCTCAGGCCAGCCTGAACCACACAGCAAGACCCTGTCTCAAAAAGACAGAAAAAAACACAAAGTTATAGCACTGTCATTTTCTTAATTGAGGGCTCACACTCAGGTGTAGTTAGCATTGTATTAGAAAGGCCCCATTCCAGATGCATCTAGGAAGGGCCCCACAGCTGTCTTTATCTCTAATCAGCGCTAAATGCTTTGCTAAGTAGCATAGTGAATGCTAGCAGTAGCTTTCTTTCATCCTTTCATTTATTTCACTGGTGAACTTGTTAATTTAGTACAATGAATGTTGCTGAGGGAGCACCTCTTGATGAGGTCAGCGGCATTCACTACTGATGACTAAAAAGTCTGAGAGACAACTAATGTTCACTGATTTCTTAGGTACTTGCTTAACCGGAGTGTGAGAAGTAGTGAGCTTTGAAGCCTGTGATTTTAGGGATGGTGCCTTAAGTTTGATTCCTGAACAGTCACGGATCCAGCTACTGGACTGGAGGATTCTGGTTGTCTGATGCCTATAAGCCAGTGATGGTGAACAGTTTAGAGCTTGCAGTGATACAAACAGCCTGCTGCAGCATGCATGCCATACATTTGCCACCACTGCTTGGGGTATAGAATTCTGCTTTTAAAATATTTTCTTTCCCTTAAAGAACATAAAGCAGAGGATTCATCTAGCTTAAACAGACAGCATAAACAGATGCCTGCTTGGTAATAAATATTTTCCTGGTAAAAATGTGGCTGAATCTTGCTGAGGCGTGGGGAGTTGGGGAAATCTCACCTACCCCTACCTGCTGCTAGGCATTAAAAACAAATAAGCAAAACCCTTAAGAATAGTGCATGATCGGTTTGAGTTGGGTCAGTCAGCAGCACAACTCTTCTGTGAGGTAATTTGTTATGGCTTCTATCTAAATATCCCCCTAAAGATTCAATCGGTCATAGGCGGGGCTTTTCGGAGGTGGCTGGATCTAGGGTGTGTGATGCTGGGATCAAAGATGTGACACTGGGATCCATTCATGATAGGATGCCCGGATTAAGGCTGCCCCACCCTGGTGTGAGTGCCACCCACCCTAAGGGTCTGTAACCTGGATAAACTATATGGGACAGAAAGAGGGTCTCTGCTTGTTGCTTGTAGCTTGCTGCTTGCTGCTTGCTGTCTTGCTGTCTTCTCTGCCTGCCGTGAACTCTTTCTCCTCTGCAATGCCGCTCTGGCGCGCCTCCCTGCTTTAGAACCAGCCAATTACGAACTGAAACCTCTACAGACTGTGAGCCAAATAAACCTCTCCTCCTTTAACTTTGGGAGTCAAGTATTTTGTCCCAGCAATGAGGAAAGTAACTAAGATGAAATTCTGTACCCTTCTAGGAGGCTCCAGGTAAGTCCAAGATCTGCATCCATCAATATTGCCCTGCAGCAAGTCCATTTAAGCCAATCTTTCTAATTTTTCCCAAACAGACAATTAGTAAAATGCTTGAGTCAGGGACAAAGCCCAAGTTGAGTTTTACAGTCCTTCTCTTTTCTACCCCATTTCACACCAGCATGTGAGCCTCTAATAGTTTCCAGCCCAGAAACACTTTCAACAAAGTTGTACACAACAGTGACTCCTAGACTCTAATGAGAAGTTACATTTTCCTTCCCTGGTCCCTGCCTCTCAGGAATTTCTTGCTACACAAGCAAAAGGTTCTTTTGCTGTTTGTTTTTTGTTTTTTCTATTTAAACATCTTTTTTTTTTTTTTTTTTGCGGTACTGGGGATCGAACTCAGGACCCTGCGCTTGCTAGGCAGGCGCTTATTCCACTGAGCTATATCCCCAGCCCTCTATTTAAACATCTTGGTTGCTTGACCCAGCCCTTTAATTTACTGTCCCTCTGTCTAGGAAACCCTTCCTTCCTTTGAGCCCCGTCTCTGTCCTTGCCGGTCTCATCAGCTTTCAGACTGGCCTGTGAGTTCTGCTGAAGACAAGGAGCAAGAACTCCTTTCCCACTCCCACGCAATGGCAACCCACCTGCGGTGACATCATGATTAATCCCAGTGACAGAAATGACAGCCCCTGTAAGATTATTATTGTTATCATCAAGCACCATTCCCTTGATGCCCTGGTGAACCTGTATGAAGAAGTGAACACCACAGAGTTAAGATCACAAAACAGGTACAGTGTTTAGTGTCTCAAAGCCATTTTGCATATGTTTTCACATTTGATCTCCACGAGGTGGAAACAGCTCCTTCACTGCTCCGTTCACCCTGCCTCACCCCAACAATCTCTTCTCAACAGCAATCCTACAAATCTAAGTCAGACCATGTCACTGTCCTACTCAAGACCCGACTCACTCAGGGCAAGGGCTACAATTCTTATGATGGACTGTAAGGCTGAGGTCCCTGGTAGCAACCTGATCCTGGAGACCCACTCCAGTTCCAGCCACAATGCTGTCCTGATCTTGGATGTTTTTAACTAAAACAATTTAATTGTGACAAAATATATATAACAGAAAATGTACCATTTTAGCCATTTTAAGTGTACAGTTCAATGTTATTAAATATATTCATAATATGCAGTCAGCACCACTACCAACCTCCAGGACTCTTTCCAGCTTACGAAAATGAAACTCTGTGCTCACTGAACAGTAATTCTCCATCCCCCCTGTCCCCAGCCCTGGAAGCCTCCATTCTACTTCCTGTGTCTCTGATTTTGATTATTCTAAATATCTCATGTAAGTGGAATCATATAGTATTTGTCTTTTTGTGACAGGCTTATTTCACTTAGCCTAAGGTCTTCAATAGTTACCCATGTTGAGAAATGTATGAGAACTTATTTCATTGTATGTACATTCTACATTTTTATAAATTCATCCACCAATAAGCAACTTGCGTTGCTTCTACTTTTTGGCTGTTGTAAAAAATACTTCTATGAGCAAAGGTGTACAAATAGTTCTTTGACACCCTGCTTTCAGTTCTGTTGGATATATGCCCCAAAGTGGTGTTGCTGGGTCCTATGGTGGTTCTATTTTTAAATTTTCTGATGGGTCACCGCACTGTTTTCCGTAGCAGGCGCATCATTTTACATTCCCTCCAACAGCGTGCAAGGCTTGCAATTTTCTCTTATCTCTACTAACACTTGTTAATTTTGTTGTTGTCTTACAGTAGCCACCCTAATGGGGGTGCGGTGGTGTTCCACTGTGTCTGTGATTTGTATCTGCCTAGGCCTAAGCATCTGTTCGTATGCCTGCTGTTGGCTTTACGTTTGTTGTTGTATCCATTTCAGGGAACTTTTTCCCTGGATATCTGCGTGATTCTCTCCCTCAACTCCTTGAAATCTCTGTTTGAAAGCCCCCTTCTCAGTAAGGCTTTCTTCCTAGCTTTTCTCTTTTCATGTGTTATAAAACTTCCTTGTGTTGCTTACTGTGTGTTGTCTGTCCTCAACAGAACATCAGTTCTGTATGAATAAGGGTGCTTTTTACTCAATCCCTGCCTTATAGGACATTTTCTGACAGATAGTTGTGCTCAGGCATATTGGAAGACTAAATCTCACCAGAAGAAGCAATTCAAATGTATTGAGTCAGAGCAAAATCAGACCATAGCTACACAGAAAAGCTAGCCTGCCACTAAAGGACACGTCTCTTCTTGTAACCAGGAAAGCTGAAAAGTGAGATTTTACCTGTTCCAAGAATTGGATGAGGGCTTCGCGATTACCAAGCCACTCCCGTTCCAATTCCTCTTGGGGGGGAAACTTATTGCAACTGAGCTCCAGTGTGATATCAAAGCAGTTGGTGTGGAGGTAATTAAAATCTTGCATTCCTAGGGGGAAAAGGGAGTTGGCAGATTTGTACAAATATGTTCTCACCCAACCGTCATCTCATCTCTTTTTAATCATAATTTCACACCATGACCTTCATCTTCTATTCTACCTCTTTTTTTGCTTTCAAAACAGGGTCATAAGCCAGGCATGGTGGCGCACGCCTGTAATTCTGGAGGCTGAGGCAGGAGGATCGTTGCAAGTTCAAGGCCAGCCTGGGTTACAAAGTGAGCTCAAGGCCAGCCTGAACTGCATAGTGAGATGCTGTCTCAAGAAGACAAAAACTAAACAAAACCAAACCAAACCCAGAGTCTTGCTATGTAATCCATGCTGCCTTGAACTCTCTACATAGCCCAAGCTGGCCTTGTTCTTGCAGTGATGATTCTCCTGCCTCTGTCTCCTGAGTGCTGGGAATATCTATGCTACCCATTGATGTGTGTTTACTCTTCTCCACAAATTCTTTCCCTCGGTTCCCAGCTCACGTGTGTTTCTCGCCTTCCAGTATACTTTCTTTATTAATGCCCATTTCATCATTTACGTTTTCTGTTTTTTTCCACTTCATGATTTAACTTTCCAAAGTCATCTTATTAGCTGGACCTGATTATTAAGAGTATGCACATGTACTGCTTTTAGGAGCAGAGATTTTTTCCTTAAACTCTGATGTTCTTCAGACCTGGGGTGAGGGGGTTACACGAGATTAATATTTTGCTTTCATATCCTTCACCCCAACTGAGAATATAGTACTACTATGAAAATAGTTCTGAGAAACTGACACTAAAAAACATAAGGCTGCAGTATTTTGTTTTTCCTCCACCAAATGCTTCACTGCTCTGATCTTCTGTGTTATTCAATTGGATGTACTATTTTTAATGTTTCTGATCATTAAGATGGCATTTACATATCAAATTCATTTGGACTAAAAATTATCCATTTAAAGATGTCTATATTACCCAAAGTGATTTGCAGATTCAATGCAATCCTTATAATTATTTTTGAAGAAATGGAAAAATCTATCCTAAAATGTATATGGAATTTTAAGGCACCCAAGTAGCCAAGCTAACTTTGAAAAGGAACAAAGCTAGAAGACTCACTTCTTGAGCTTAAAACTTATTACAAACCTATAATAATCAAAACAGCATGGTATAAAGATAGACAAATACAGTATTACCTTGCTTTACTAACTTAATTTGCTTTATGGCTTTGGGGACAAAGGCTACATTTGTATTTGCTTGGAGATGATGACCATGGCTCTGTTTGTCACCCATTGACAACTTTGTCACTGGGTGCAGAATTTGTGAACAGAAGCATTTGTGAATCGAGGAATTACTATAAACCAATGGAGTACAATAGAAACTCTTGCAAACATGGTTAAATGATTTCTAACAAAGGTGCCAAGACCATTCGATAAAAATAAAATATAGTCTTTAGCAAATGGTGCTGGGAAAACTGGATATCTGCATGCAAAAAAAATAAGGAGCAGAAGGAAGAGGAAGAGAAGAAGAAGGAGAAAGAGAAGTTGGATTCTGTTAACACCATATGCAAAAATTTATTCAAAACTCACTATAGACCTAAATGTAAGAACCAAAACTATGAAACTTGTAGAAGGAAACATAGGTCAAAACTTCATGACATTGGATTTGTTAGTGACTTCTAGGCTCTGACACCAAAGGCATAGGCAATAAAAAACAAAAGGCAAATTGGACTTCAGAAAAACTGAAAAATTTTGTGTAACCAAAGCGAATGTTAACAGGGTAAAAAGGCAACCTATGGAACAGGAGAAAATATTTATAAATAAAGTATCTGATAATGGCTTAATATCCAAAATATGAAGAACTCCTAAGACTCAATAATGACAAAACCCAAAAATTCTATTAAAAAATGAGCAAAAACTCGAATAGGTATTTCTCCAAAGAAGACACACAAATGGTCAACAGGCACATACAAAGATGCTCAACAGGACTCATCACTGGGGAAATGCAATTCAAACTGCTATGAGGTGCACCTTTGTACCTATTAGGATGGTGTCTGTAAATACACACACAAAATAAGTGTTGAGGAGGACTGGAACCTATATTGTAAATATACACTTGATCTTAGCTGAAAGGCCAAGAAGCAGTGTTTGCACTGAATATAAAACAGCTGCGATGGAAAACAGTTTGGCACTTTCTTTTAAAAATACTAATAGAATTACAATATGACTCAACAATTCCACTTTTGGAAATATGTCCAAACACCCTGAGAGCAAGGTTTCAAAGAGATATGTGAACATCCATTTTCATAGCAGCATATTCACAACAGTCGAAAAGTAGAAGCAACCCAAATATTCACCGATAGGTGGATGTACGAGCACAGTGTAACACATACAAAGGATATTATCCAGCCTTCGAAAGGAAAGAAGTTCTGAGAGATGCTGTCACATGCATAAACCTTGAGAGCATCACACTAAATGAAACAAGCCAGTCACAAAAAGACAACCAGTGTAGGATTCCACTTCTCTGAAGAACTCTGAGTGGTCAAAATCATAACCACGAAGAGTGGAACGGCGGTCGTCAGAGATGGTGGCCAGACGAAGCGTGCCAGAGACGGGTGCTGCGGGTGCAGAGCAGCAAGAATGTAGTCCCAGCAAACTGCACACTTAAATGAAGATAGAAGACTTTGCATCGTGTGTGTTTTACTACAGTAAAAACTGAAAAATATTTATCCACTTAACCCATTTTCACTTGCTCTTGGAGCGGACAAGAGTAAGAGGGAAAGCAGTAATTGTTCATTACACTGAGAATCACCTGAAGTTTGAGCCTTCCAGCAAAACAGATTGCTGGGTCCTACCCCAGCGTTTCTGACTCTGTGGGCCTACGTGGGAATGTGATCCATCAATGTATATTTCTAACAAATTCGCAAGTGATGGTGATGCTGAGGAGAGCCAAAGACCACTCTTGGAGCAATCACTTCTGATGAACTAAACCTTCTTGGAATGGTACCAGCTGAATTTAGAATGTTCACCCTCAGGGGCCGGGCCCCGCTTTCTCAGAGGATGAGGAGGGGAGGAGGGGGAGCGAGAAAACAGAACAAGTGTAATTTGAAAAGCTATATTTGATGTTTTCAGTACGAAGGGTATATATGCTGCTTTCATAATACAAACGAAAGAAATTAGTGTGTAACAGAACCTTCTCGCCTTGTGTTCAGTGTGCATTGGCCACACGAAGTCTACCTCCCTAAGACACGGCAGCCCCTCAACTTTGTTCTTCCCGTTTTCCACAGGCGTGGCCATCAGCTCAGCTTGCACCGAAATGCTACCTGGGAGGAGGCCAGTTCACATTTGAGAAGATGGGGAAAGACAGAAGATTTCTAAAAAAAACTAGCTTTCTGCCTCAGCCTCTTGTCTTTGCTTAGGCACCCTGTCTGCCTAAAGTTCACAGTCAGAGGTTTAGTTTGATCTTGTTCATGGCCAAGGCCCAGGGAACAGAGAGAGCACTCCTCTGCTAGAGCTGTCTTCTCCGTGAGGCTGTGTTGCCAAGGGCCAAGGCCGATGGCAAACTCCTGCTGCGGAGGTGGGCAGTCAGGGTACTGAAGAACTGGTGTTGCCAGGCCTGCTCCTTCGGTCATCTGTTGTTCTATGAAGCACGCTCTACGCTACTTTTAAAAAACTAACATTTATAATCCAGGCATTTCCAAATGCTTTACATGTGCTATTTTATTTAAGCCTTTAATCAAGATTATGAGGCAAATATTATTCTTCTAAATTACAGATGAAGAAAACAAAGCACAGGGAGGTTAATTAGTCCAAAGCCACATAAGTGGGCTGTTAAGTGGGCAAAATGGGTTTCAACCCAAACTATTCTTTTTCTTTTCTTTTTTTTTTCTTTTTTCTTTTTTTTGTGAGAGGGTCCTGCTACGTAGTTCAGCCTGGCCTTGACCTCACTATGTAGCTCATAGCAATCTTCTTGCGTGAGTGTCTCACATGCTGGGGTTACAGGCGTGCACCATCATGCCTGGATCCAGTTTACTCATAGCACCATTCATTCATGGTCCCACTAGGTCTTTTCCCCCATGCCCTAATCTATTGTGTAAACAGCCAGTTCTATAGGGCCACAGTTTTAAAGAATCACAAGATGACACCAAATGCCACCCTGAGACTTTTCCAGGTTTTCAGGTCTCTATGAGAGTACACTGCACTATTCCCACTGGTTCCTTGAGAAAACTGGTCAATCGAAAGGATAAGTGGGCACTGTTCTACCTAAACTCCAGCAGTTGCCACAACTTTTCTTACCCTTGCTGAGAGAGTACCAGGAAGCCCCATTGGTGATGCCATCTGGAAAGTAATCCCCACAGTTCCAACCCTGGTGCATCCAGCCATGTGCATAGGAGTAGACTTTGGCCAGCTAGAAGGAAAGTAGGCAGCAAGTGACCGCAGATATTCCCAACTCCAATGGCAATGCTTACACTTAAGGAGTATAAGCCAAGAAGGTCCACTAGGTATAAACATTCTATACTTCAGTGGAAGGTAATATGATTGGGGATAGAGAGGTGGTGTGTGCCTATGTGTGTAAGTGTGTGGATGGGGGTTAGCGTGTATGAATAAGTAAGCCTGTTGTTGTCTATGTATATATATGAGTGTGTAATGTGGACTGGACTTAAGACATCTGCATTCTGACTTTTCCACTTTCCCAGTGCTGTTCCCTCATGTGCAAAGGGAGGGTGCAATAGATGATACGGTGCTTTCTATGGTTTTTCTTTTTTTTTTTTTTTTTTGTCTTTTTGAGATAGAATCTCACTATGCAGTTCAGTCTGGCCTTGAATTCATTTTGTAGCCCAGGCTAGTCTTGAACTCACAATGATCCTCCTACCTTAGCCTCCTGAGTGCTGGGATTACAGGCGTGAGCCACCATGCCCGGCTAGTGCCTTATAATTATACCATTTTCTAGGTGAATTTTATAAAAGAAATCAAGGAGCAAGTAGAGCAGTAATACTGTTTGTTGGTTGGCAAGAGATACGTGTTGGAAGAATATGTTCAGATTCTCTCTATAATTTTCTTTTGTTAGTTATTTTATTTTGTTTTGAGTTTTGAGATAGAGTCTCACTGTTGCAGACCACTACAAAGTGGCTCTGAGCAGGATTTAATATTAACCAATTGGCTTTCTGTGTTTACTTGTGAGTTGTTTGAAGCTTAGGCACCTTGTCTGAAGATGGGCAGTGGACTCATAGTAAGTAAACCTCTGTGAGTCAGTGGTCATCCGCTGAGGCCTGTATTGGCCTATAAAGCTGTGACACCTCAAAGGACAAGATAAGGCCATGGCTACGGATGTCTGGCTCCAACCCCAATTAACTTAAAGGAGACTGTTGCTGCAGGCACCTCACTCCCACTGTGAAGGCCTTCCTGGAGATAACACAGTTCTCCTACATTAACATAGTGTATTACTTGGAAAAGTCCTACCCAGATTCCCAGGTTTTCTTGAGTATCCCTCTCCTTTGTTTGTAAACCAAATAAATATGGGCCACTCAGAGAAATCTTTGTCTAAACTCAGAGAATATAAAAACTGTGAGAGAGTTAGTCCCTCCTGGAGCCCTGACATCATTTCCATTGTCTCATTTATTTAAGTCTTTGCAGCCATCCACTCACTTGGGAGACTGCGGGCCTGATCAGCCCGCGATAACTAAAGGTTATTTAACCTGATGATATCTCACTATGTAGTCTGGGCTTGACTTGAACTTGCTATGTAGGCCAGGCTGGCTTTGAACTGATCCTCCTGCCTCAGCCTTCTGAATGCTAAGAATACAGGTGTGTGCCACCATACCCAGATTCACTGCTTTTTTATAGTAGTTGATGAAATGAGATTACTGGAGGAAAAATATAATAATACACTTGCTTAGTAAATTATTGATATTATTCTCTGTATAATTCATTCATTAATGACTATCAATATTCACTATATATCAGTATATATGTATTTCATATATCGATTATCAATATATGGGTATTTTATATACCACTATATAATTATATAGTAATGCATTTGCATACCATATATATGATTTTATAATTTAGTTGATACATTTTTATTAGAAAATAATAAATTTATCATTAAATATATTTAATACATTATGGATATAAAAATTAGTATATATGTAAGTACTGTATTGTTTAAAATAGTTATTTAAACCTTTTTCATGTGCATGGTCTCGTTTTCATTAACATAGACATATTAATATAAAACTGTAAATCAGATTCCCCAGAATTCACATTTAGAAGTCATTAGCTTTACCAACAGCACTATTAGCCTTTTGGCATATTTCTTGTTTGCTATTACCTTAAGTATTTTTTACATTGTGGTAATTATATTATGGACCTTTCCTTTTAATTTACTTTTTCCTGAATTTATGGCTTATTACTTACAGCAAAATGTAATTCACTAGAGTGTAAGAGCCAATAAGTGTTTTCTAGTATTTTTTGTGGTCTTGCTCCCAAGGGGGTCCTGTGTCACTAATGTGAAGCCCGTCCCGAGCCCGAGTTGCCTTGGCAGGACGAACTGCCGTTCCACATACCTTCTGGAAAAGCTTATCATCAGGCGTGGGGGTAGTGGCAGTGAGATGAGATCCACGGAGCCGATGTCTGAGGGACTTGTCATACGGGTAATTGGCCACTACTGCCCCGCCATGGAGGTTGGCTGAGAGAACAAAGTTGATGGTGTGCATCCACCGGATCACGGCCCGGGTCTCAGGCTCCACCTGTGACAAGAGGAGAAACTGGCGAGAAAGTTGCAATGGAGCTGCGCCATGGCTGCTGAGATAATTCTGTCGGGAAGAGGAGGCAGCATGTCTGAAAAAGTCAGAGTTTTACAGGTAGAAGTGTGGCTGGGGAATTTTGATCTTTGGAATGTCGGTTACAAACATTAAGTTTGTAGAACCCTATTTTGGAAGGAAACTTTATGTGGAATTATAATATACTAAGGAGTTATTCTAAAGAAAGCCTTGAAGGCACTTGCAGTATATATAATTTATAGCCCTCAGTGATTTTTTTACTCTTTTGAGCATAGACATTTAGAGATTATATGATGTTAATGTGTTATTTGCTTCTCCTAGACCCAGGGTCAGCTTTGAAGACCCCATCTTCCTATCCCAAAGGGGACTGAAGGGACGGTGTTGAGTGTGTCAATGGTCATACGGCTTGGAAGAGGAAAAATTGTATGGGTAAAAAAAAAAAATCATAAAGTTTAGACTTCCTGAATCTCTTTCTAGAGCTGTCTGTAGACATATCAAGTTTACCACATGTGAGAGAAAATTCTCTATAGACTGCTAGAGTTCTCTGTCAATAGCTTAGTGTAGTAGAAAGGATGTTGGATTAAGAGTTGAAAGGCCAGGTGTGCTGCCCAGGTCAGCACTCAGGAGGCTGAGGCAAGAACATCTCTGTGAGTTCAAGGTCAGCCTGGGCTATGTAAGCGAGTTCAAGGCAGTCTGCAGTACATAGTGAGACCCTGTCTCAAAAACAAAACAAAACAAAACGAAACAAACCCAAAAAATTGGAAGGCTCAGATTTTAATCCTGATTCCATCAATTATTAGTATGTAGATTTAAATTAGAGTGGTGCTTCATTTCACAAACAATTTGGTTCTCAAACAAAAACATCTAACAATTTGGTTCTCAAACAAAAGCCTCTAACATTTTGCTTCCATTCACAAACTTCACTCCAGGTGACAAACTGAACCACAGCCACCTTCCCCATAGAAACAGAACTGGCATCATGTTCCCTAAAATCATAAAACAAATTAAATTTGTGAAGTGGGGCACCACTGTATTTTATCCACAAGTGTAATATCTATACAGCAAAGATAGATAGCACTAATTGATGCATTTACCACACTGATGTTCTACTGAAATGCTGGCCATGAGAAACTTCGTGCAGCAGGCATGGTGGTGCACACCTGTAATCCCACCACTCTGGGAGGCTAAGGCAGGAAGATCACAAGTCTGAACTCAGTTTGGGTAATTTGGACCCTTTCTCAAAGTAAGAAAAAGTTTAAAAAGGGTTGGGGGATGTAGCTAAATGTGAAGGCTTTGAGTTCAATAAGTAACAACTATAATGAGAGTGAGAGAGGCTTTGTGAAATTGCTAAGTACCATGTAACTATATGATAATCATCACTAATATCAGACATTTAGTGAACATGAGCAGGCGACTTCTGGAGGGCTGTGCGCTCGGGGAGTAAATAGATACAAAACAGCATGATATACTCTTGTGGCTTGTATCTACTTGTCCCCTTAAGCCTCGTATGGTCATAGGTAGGAGTTTCAAAGGTGGCTGGATTAGGGTGTGATGCTGGGATTACAGGTGCGGATAACGGGAACCCCACCCTGGATGTGGGTGGCACCAATCAGTAGGCTTGTAGCCCAGATAGAATACAAAGTGACAGAAGGAAGATGTGCTGCTGCTGCTGCTTCTCTTCCTGTTGCTGCTGCTGCAGCTTGCTACTTGCTACTTCTGCTGCTTGCTGCTGCTTCCCTCTGTCTGCCGTGCCATGAACTGTTTCTCTTTCATGCCACCCTGCCTTGGAACCAGCTGACTATAGACTGAAACCTCTACGAACCAAACCGTGAACCGAAATAAACCTTTTCTCCTTTAACTTTTTGTGTTGGGTATTTTGTCTCAGCAACAAGAAAAATAACTAAGACAGATACAAATGTTATTGCTCTAGAAAAATTCACAGAGTTCAGCTGATGTTCAATTTTCCTGCTTGTTTACTTAATGTGAAGACTACTTAGCATCTTTCTGCAAGAATGTTCAGATGCTGGTTTACTTGCTTCTATTTGCAAATTTTAATCTCCTACCTGGCTTTTCCAGTTGTCTGGAAGAGGAAAGTGATGGTTGGGGCCTCCGTACTTCTCATTATAGTAGAAATAGGTATTGAGGTCAGGGAAGTTTCGGTTTAGGTCCACTCCATTTGCATTGTTCCTGCCGATCAGATATCCAGATGTGTTTGGGCCCTAGGAGAAAGTTGAAGAGATGAAAAATGAAGGTTTCAGACTGAATCTTATATTTGGAAAACACTGTATAGCTCTTTTAGGTATTTGTTTAATCTATCAAATGAAGTAGCATTTTCTTCTTTCACTTATTCAAAGACCCAACAGAGTGCTTCAGATTTTCCTGAAGGCCCAATGCTGGAGTAGAGATCCTAGGAAAAGCTCTGACAAGTGTTGGGTGTTTCAAGATCATAAAACTGTGGAAACTTTTGTTGTTGTTATTGTTGCTTTTTTAAAGACAGAATCTTGTTGTAGTTCAGACTGGCCCTCAACTCACTGTGTAGCCCATGCTGGCTTCCAACTCCCAGTGATCCTCCTGCCTCAGCCTCCTGAGTGTTGGGATTACAGGCATATACCACCACATCTGGCTGATTGTTTTTTTTTTTTAATAATTTTATGAGATATAATTTACATATCATAAAATTCACTTGTTTTAAATGTACAATTCAGTGGATTTTAATATGCTTGCAGAGTTGTACAATCATCATCACAGTCTAATTTTAAACATTTCTACCACCCTAGAACGAAATCTTACTCCTATTTAGTCACTCCTCATTTTCGCCCCAGCCCTAGGTTATCATTTTCTATCTCAATAGATTTTCCTCCTCTGGACACATCCCCTAAGTGGGATTATACCTCATGTGTTATCCCCGCCCTTCCCACTGAGCCTAATGTTTTTGAAATTTGGTCATGTTGTAGCGCGTGTTAGCATTCACTCCTTCTGTTGCTAAGTAGTTCTGTTGAAGGGTTTGTCACATTTTATCTATCCATTCGCTAGCTGACAACCTGTATTAGTTTTCTAGGGCTGCTGTAACAAATTACTACAAAATGAGAGGCTCTAAAAACAGGCATTTGTCCTCTCACAGCTCTAAAGGCTTGGAATTCAGGGGTCAGCAGGGTGACGCTTTTGGAAGCCTCCTCCTTCTGTCTTCTTGTTTTGAGTGGGTCCGGGAAACCTCCGGTATTCCTTGGCTTGTGGTACATCCCTCCAATTTCTGTTCCCATCTTAACGTGGCCTTCTCCCCAGTGTGTCCATCTATCTTTATAAACTTCTTTCTTAGAAGGCATCAATCATATTGGATTTATAATTCACCTTAATCCAGTATGATTTCAGCTAATGATATCTACAAAGACTCTATTTCCAAATAAGACGAATCACTGGTTCCAGATGAGCAGGAATGGTGTGTGTGTGTGGGGAGGGGTGTTACTATTCAGCCCAGTACAAGGGTATTTGGGTTGTTTTTACTTTTTTGGGTAATATGAACAGTGTTGCCACGAGCATTCATGTACATGTCTTTGGGTGGATTTGATTTTTCCCTTTGGATACACATGTAGGAGAACTGCTGGGACATGAGTCCATGTTAAGTTTTTGAAAAACTGCTGGGCTGTTTTCCAAAGTGACTGCACTGTAGTAACCAACTCTCCTCCTTTTAAAAAAATTTAGGATTCTTACATTTATTCTGAGAAGTATTAACTTTCTGGGTCCCTTAATTTTTCTGCTCAGATGTCAGATTTTATCTTTATTTGCTCATTTATTCTTTCATGTCAGCCAGCCAACATTTGCTTAAGTCTTTCTCAATTCAAAACTATCTAAGAGACATTATGGAAAGGAGCAAATGGGACGTTCCTTTAGCTTTCTAGGCCTTCACAGTGTACATGGGGAGATAAATAGAGATGTAAATAATTAAATATATAAAGTGGTAGAAAAGAGGCCCAGTCAAGATTGAAATGCCGTTTAATGTTTTGTGTGACGATGGAGAAGGGCACTGGAGTCCACTGCAGCCCTGTGAACTGAGAGAGGAGAGCTCGAGTTGTGGCTGTTCCTGCAAAGGTGAATGAATCGATGCTGGGTGGCTGAAAACTCAGATGTACTACCACTTGGATTCTCTTTAAGAAATCTTTATTGTTCATCAGTTTTTCCTTTTATCACGACATCTTGTTTGTATTTTACTCTTAGATCACGCTGAGAATGTAATTTTTTATAAAGTTCTTCTGAGCTTTCTACATCAATTCTGTCCCAGCAGAACCACTGATCTGACTTTTAAGTTTGGCATACACTTCTAGGATGTAATGATATTCCTTATGCTTCCAGGAGTTTTCACTGCTTGCCCGTTCTTAGCAATGCAGCTTTTAACTGCTAGTACTAACAGCTGTGGGTTTCATCAGTTGCTCTGTCACATACACTGGTCTTCAGATGGGAAAGAGGGGGCCGGCGGTGTAGCTCAGTGGTGGAGCACTTAGCTAGCACGTGGAAGGTTCTGGATTCCATTCTCAGCACTGCCACTGTGGGGGGAGGCCTCGCCTGAAACAAGTTTCCTTTGACACACATTTCCCATAACAGGGAGGACAATGTAATGGTTTCCTATTACTGTTGTAACAAATTGCTACAGATTTAGTAGCTTTGAACAGTACAAATATATTATCTTAATGGTTTGGAGGCCAGAAGAGTGAAATGGGACTCACAGGACTAAAAGCAAAGTGTTGGCAGGGCTGTTTCTTCCAAGGGCTCTATGAGAGTCTACATCCTGACATTTCCGGTTCCTAGAGGCCATCTACATCCCTGGGTTTGTGATCACTTCTTCCATCTTCAGAGGTAGCAACATAACACCCTCATATTGCCCTCTGATTCTGACTCTCAGCCTCCTTCCACATGTAAAGGACCTTTATGGTTGATTACACAGGGACACTCACGTAATCTAGAATATTTAAGTCAAGTGGTTAGCAACCTTAGTTTCAACTGAAACCTTAATCTCTCTTGCTCTTGCCAAGTAACAAAACATTCATACTTTCTGTGGACATCTTAGGGAGGGGTTTATTCTGATTTTCTACTTGTGACTTTGAAGTCTGGTAGCTAGGAAAATCTCCCCTATATTATCATGCAGACAGGTTTCCTGTGGACATACCAGGCAGCACTGGTGTCTGAGAACCTCATGGGTCCTCTCAGGTTCAAGTTCAAGGTGTGCTTCCTCTGAACAAGAACATGCCAGGAGGGCAGAGAAGACCGGCTTCCCAGACGTGGCTCTGGGATCTGGTGGGCTGGCAGGGCTTTCCCCACTTCCTCCTGCTCCTTGTACTGCAAAGGCTGTGGACAAGGATGAATTGGTTTCCCAGTTTCCCCACTAAAATATAAGTAAAGCTAATGAAAGAAAACAGTCAGGCTGTGGCCCTCCCCACATCCCTTTCCAATTTTCCTGCTCTTTGGAAAACTCAAAGATTGAGGCATGTTAGTGGGCCTTTCTCAGTTTCCAGGGGTGGGCAGCGTTCTCGTTTTTTCATATGTTGAGTCATTTCAGCAGGAAGTTGTGAGATTGCAAGAGTCAAATTTGTGTTTGACTCAACATCCTGACCGTGTTTCCCTGTCTGCCTCCGCTCGCCTGCAGCCATATTCTCAAGTAGCTTTAAAATATACTTTTACTTCACCCCTCTGGGTCCCCCACCCTTATTTAGACATAGATTTTAGAGGAAACGTATCTATTGTGCAAGGCAGATAAACGCCTGACTTCACCCTTGAGTAGACTTAAGGCAGTGCCTAGGAATCTGTATTTCAAAGATCATCCCCTATTTTGATGCATAGCCACAAAAGAAATCTATTGGTGTAAAGTAAGACACACTGACATTTTGAATTTATGTTAGGAAACAAGTAAAAAAACCTACAGACATTTTTTTCTTCTGTTTCACTGTAGCTATAACTCCAAAATAGAAAACAAGTAAAAGCTTGAAAAGCTTACTTATTATATTAGTAGGGTAACAAACCCTGCAGAAATATAATAAAACAGAAAGAATCAACAATAAATTCCTCATCCTCCAATCTGGGGAGAGTGTGCACTCCTAGGTAGTTTCCCGCATACACAAATGGACAAATAGTGTGGGGAGGAGAAGGGGATTTGGGGTTCAAACCTAAAAGTTCAGGAAGGGGTATATTTTGCATATCCCTTCACATCTGGATAGTATTTCCCAGGTTGCAAAGTGCTACGAACAGGCTCACTGATGCTCACAATAAAACCTTAAGGTCAAGCGGCACAGAACTGAGGTTCAGACCAGCCCACAGGTATTGTCCAAGGTGCTACAGGAGAGAGCCAAATTCTTCATCCTTCATTACATTTCTGTGGGTTCCACCCTCAGTTTCCCTGACATTTTATCTTTGCGACCGCGAGCAACTGTCACGGGAGTTGACTTGCCTTTCGTGGGATGTATTTCCTCCTTCCCTACCTGGGCAGCAGCCATCTCGTAGCCGTCCGGGTTCATGGATGGCAGGATGTGAATGCGTGTGCCCTGGATGAGCTGCATGATGCGTTGGTTGCGGTTCCGGAACTCCTCACACAGGAACTCTGAGAGCTGCAGCAAAAGCTCTCGGCCCAGCACCTCATCACCATGCATGTTCCCCACATACTTGACTTCTGGCTCCACTGCAAGTGAAGAAACATATGGGCAGAAAAAAAAAGGATGGGGAAATTTGGATATGCCAATGACTCCTGACCTTGCAATAGGATCTGCTCAGATCCATTCAATAACAAATGGAGGGCAACCTCAGGCTTTAACTGGGTCTTTGCCAGTGGTTCTTGAGCCCCTTCCTAACTAATTGCAATTGCCAAATTTCCAAGAATTCATGCCATGGCTCACAATGACTGCCATTAATTCAACTTCCATCATGCATTGATGGTTATTATCGCTAATCTTCACAGAAAACCTGTGAGATAGGCACTTTTAAGTTCAGAGTGAAGAAAAATTAGGGATAGAAGGGGTTAAGTAACATGTCTGAGGACTTTTAGCTAAGAAACGTAATAGAAGTCAAAGCCACACTAGCATTTGCTGTGCCATTTACCTAGCACACTGCTTCTCAGAGACAAATCCTTCAGGATGAGGGTGGTGTTTTCCCAGCACCTCTCTCTAAAGTGATCTTGGTGGTGATAACATAATTAGTGCTGATCATTCCAGTTGAAAACTTAGTTTTCCTGGCTTCCCCCCTTCACAGCTGAGAAGGCCATGTCTTGTGGCACAGAATAAGAAGTTTATCTTTGTCTCAATACTTAGTCTCCTCTTTGATCACCTTAACTGAGAAATCAGTCTTACTCTTTTATTTTCATTTATTTATTTTACTTACATACTTAAAAATTTTCTTTTGGAGACAGGGGCTCATTATGTAGTGCAGGCTGGCCTGGAACTGCTATGTAGTCAAGGCTGGCCTCAAACTTGCAGCAGTCCTTTTGCTCCAGCCTGCTCAGTGCTATGATTATAGGTGTGTGACAGCACAGCCAGATTTCTTGCTCCCTTTTAAAAGGAAGGAGAGAAGCCAAGTGACTTTTTCCCCACCCAGTACTTTTCTGCCTCAGTATCTTTTTCGATTCTAGACTATTCCTTTCACTTCCAAATCTTCCTTCTCATCTTTGTGGGCCCAGTTCAAAGGTTTCCTACTCTGCGACATCACCTTGGGCTCTGCTTGTTGGGAGTGAGCTTGCCCTTGACTTCCCTTTTACGGAACTTACCACTTTCTGCTCTTGCTTTTAACTATTTTTTAAACTATTTTTGACATGCCTTATTTCCTTTATTGGACCTAGCCTTAGAAATGTATATATTTCTTCATTTTCTTTAGAACACAGTCTATTATTGTGTATCTTAGTATTCTTACAGCAGTCTTTTCCCAAAAATGCTTGGAATGAAAGGTAGACTTTCCACAATGTGTACTCTTTAATCTTAGGGTATTTCTTCAGTCTTAGATTATATCAGTGATGGTGAAACTTTTAGAACTTTCAGTGGCTGCAACATGCATGCCATAGGTTCATCACTGCTGGATTATATCTTTCATATTTTTCCTGGTGTTAAAATGTCTTTTGTTTAGGAAAGGTTGGTGATAGTAGATGACTGATAGTTTTCTTGGTATCCTTATTCAGTAAAATAAAATTTGGAAAAGTTATTTTAGATTCCTTTAATCTCTTAATTAAAAATTATTTTGTTAGCACATTGCAGTACATAATTATTACATTTATTGTGGGTAGTTAGTACATGTGCATAACACATCCTAGTTTTTTTCTGTTCCCTACCCCTCCACTCCCCGCCTGCTTCTTCCTGTTCTTGGTCCCCTCACCATTTGCAAAAGCTGTACCTCTTATTTTTTTCCAATTTTTTCATCCCCTTTTTCTCTGCTCTAATCCCATCCTTTCATCTAGTTTCCCTCCCCATTTGATTATTTTTGTTGTTTTTGGTCTTTTGAGACCAGTTCAGGCTGACCTTGAGCTCACTTTGTAGCCCAGGCTGGTCTCAAACTGGCAGCGATCCTCCTGCCTCAGCCTCCCGAGTGCTGGGATTGCAGGCGTGCACCGCCACCACAGGTTCTTCCCTTCCCATTTGAAAAAGAGCTCATACTTCCTATTATCTGTATTTTATTTTGCTCTTTATTTATATTTTGGGTTTCATAAAAGAGAAACCAGGCAATATTTAAACTTGGGGGTCTAACATCACAGTCTCAGGGCGCCCATTTTCCCGCGAATGGCTCAAGTTTACCCTCCTTCCTGACGGAACAGCTCGCCACTGTGTGTCAGCACTGCATTTCCTCTACCCTTTCATCTGCTATTGGACATTTTGGCTCAGTCCCATCACCCCCATCCCTGGGTCATGTTAATAACCCCCCCACTTGGTCTCCCTGCGTCTGCCGAGCCTGAGTGGTCTATTCCCCTGAATCAAGGCTTTATAAAATGTGTCTGTACAGGGCCAGATAGTAACCCTTTAGGCTTTGTGGGCAATATTGTTTTCTTATTTCAGTAGAAGCAGCCACAGACAATGTAAAAAACAAATAGATGAGACTGTGTTCCAATAAAACAATCACCAGAGCAGGTGGCTGGCCCTGGGCTGCAGTTTCCCGATCACTGTTCGAGGGGATATTTTAAAAATTTAAGTCTGATCATACATTTCCTTAGTTCAAACACTCAGTGGGTTCTCACATTACTCAAAGTAAAAGCCAAAATCTTTACAAATTCCTACCAGGCCCTGCCTGAGCTCCTGTTGCCGGGCATCCCCAGCCACCTGGTTCTGTCCTCTTCTCCTCCTGGCCACTCTGCTTGAGACGCTGCGTGGCCCTCCCTGTCCCTTGTGTGTGTGACACAGGCTCTGGCTCCTGGAGTGTTGCCTTTGTGCTTCCTTCTGCCTGTCACTCCCCTCACTCCCACACCAGCACGTGTGGTCCTGTCAGATCTCTGCTGAAAACCACCTCAGGGCGGAAGTCTTCCCTGGGCTTCAGCAGGCTTCCCAGCTCCTCCTCGTACTCCATGGCACCCCTGTCTTTCCTGGTTTAGGTTTTTGCTGTAGCATTTATTTCCATTTGACATAATATGTATTTAATTACCCATTTATTGCAATGTTAGTCCACTAGAATTCTGGCCCATGAGGTAAGGGTATTTGTGTTATTCTTGGCTGTACTTCTGGAGTCTACAAAAGTTCTTGCATATACTGTGATTGGTAAGTATTTATAGGACGATTGAATGAAAGGAATGAATGAATGAGCAGCAAAAGTTACAGGGTTTTAGAGAAAAGAGGAGTCAGCAAGGACTAGTGTGTGAAAAGCATCAGGGAAGGCCCTGAATGCTAGAAAATACGAAGGAAACAAACACAGGATATGAAGTGGGGGACCAACCGCATGTTCACTGAGAGCCACAATAAACTTGCAATCTGAGGAAAAGAAGGTGCCTGCTCTGCAAGCACAGCTTCAGAACAAGGCCCTTACCCCATCTAAGACCACGGCATCCATAGGCCTTTCCTCTGTGGGATCTTGAAGCTATCGTGACCAGAATACAGTACACTGAGGTTTTCAAGCAGAGTGCAAACATTTTATCAGTGTTTGGGGACATCATTCTGGCATCCGGGTGCCAAATGAAAGGTTCAGAGGTGGCAACTGTTAGGAGGTAGGAGACTCTTTAGGAGTTCAGTGCAGTGATTTAGGCACACTGCGCTGGAGGCTGGGTTAAGGCTGGGATGTGGATGTGGATATGGAAAGGAAAGGGAGATTTGGTGTTGATCGTTTGAAGGAGGAACTGATAAACTTGAATGTCACAATTGCTCTAAGTAAAGCAGTAATTTGAAACAAATAACCTCAATATAAACAAGAACAACCATGGGGTAGAATGTTATGAGCCCGAAAATGCCACTGGGTCTGTACTTACAGACCTGGCACTATCCACAACAGACTAGGGAATGAGAAAAGCCGTTAGACTATGATTCTGCTTTTATGAAAGAATGTGCCTATGAGAAGGGTAGGTTTACGGATGCACTTTAAAAGTCTGCAAGGACATGCCCCAACATGTTAACAATGATTCCCTACCAGTGGTGAGATTATAAATGAATTTTTCCTTGTCTAATTTCTCATTGTTAACGCAAACATGGACTGTTGACAATCGAAGTATACTAACAACAATAACAAAAACAATCCAACGACTACAGCTAATCCCCCCCTCAGGGTCTGTCTAGGATGGCACGCTCTCTCACACTGCCATTCCCTGGAGAGCTACTCGTGAATCCTTGTTTCTTGGCAAAACGAGAGGGTTAATGATTTCTGGGATGCTTCAGAGCCATTGGCTAATGAAAGATGACTAACAAGAAACATTAAAAAGAAAAGAGGAATGAGAGGAAGAGAGGACGGTTGGAAAGGGGACAAGAAAGAAGATTTTCTCTTTTTACGGTTTGGGTATTAAAGCAACAGATCCTGAGGAACAGGGAAAGACTTCTCAGAAGTCAAGGAAGTCATATTTTACAGGTGAAGCATTCCATAAACCTTCCTAGAAACAATTCCACTTACGGGATTTGTAAGGGAAAGGTCTGCTCCGGACACTGAGAACTGCTCAGGACTTACAGAGCTCGTGAGTCCCCGGGGAATCACTGAATTCCAGCACGTAGAGGAGTCTCCCCTTCACACTGCGCCCGATGGTGTAGATCCGCGTGATGTGGGGGCACTGGTTGTGCACCTTGTACAGGGTCCGCACAAGGTCATCGTACCGGTGGTGACGAAAGGTCACAGGGGCAACCAGCTTGAAGAGAAGAAGAAGGTGCAGGAAGACTGAGGGCAGGTCTGACATCTTGCCGGGCTTCTTCAAAGAGAGCAGCAGACATGTGCCTCCTGCTCTCCAAATTTGCCTATTTACAGGTCAGAAACCAAGGGGCCAAGAGCTAGTTCTGCCAACTTTCCCTCCCGGAACCCTGCGTGACCGCGCCTGAGAGCAGACTCAGGACTGTCGCTCTCGATGCTGAAAATTATTTATTTAGGTAGCTCTTGAATAGCCACTCAGCTCCTCACGCTCATTTCTCCTCCTCTCCAAATCCTGGAAAACCTCTTGAAAGGTTTACTGATTAACTAGACTGTAAACAGACTTCAGTAGAGGCTGCTATAACCCTTTGTTTCCCAGAGGATTTTAAGAAACTTGGCTGTTCCTGTTCACTTTGTTACAACTGAGAAAAAGTGCACTCAACCCTTTGATCTCTCCCGTTACTCCTGCCGTGCATCTCCCCAAAGCCGGGTCTTTTCTTGTCCCTTTTTTCCCCTCAAAAATCCTTCAACAGACATAATCAGGAAAATGAAAATATAAGCTACCGAATGGGAGCAAACAAATGTAAATCACATATCTGATAATATGCCTATACCATACGAAGGACTCTCAACACACTAATAGAAAGACAACAACGCAATTAAAATTAGCAAAAGATTTGAATACAATACTTCACAAAAGTAAGGTAAAAACAGCTAACAAGTGGATTTAAAGATCTTCCACATTACTAGTTATTAAGTGCAAATTAAAACAATGTGAGATTCACTTCATCTCCAGTAGAATGGCTATAATAGAAAAGAAAACAATTTTTTGGAGGTGACAGGAAGATAACAAAACCTTCACAGACTATTGATCAGAATGTAAAACAGTGCAACCATTTTGGAAGAGTTTTGCAGGTTCTTAGAAGAATAAATATATCTTTACTATATAACTCTGAAAATGTCATTTCAAAGCATCACCCCAAGAGAAATGAGAATATACATCCACACAAAAAATTGTACATGAATATCCACAGCAATATTATTCATAATACATAAAAGTAGAAACAACCCAATATCCATTTACTGCTGAGTGGATAAAGAAAAAATAATGTATCCATACAATAGAATATTACTTGACAATAAACATTGTACAACAGGGGTGAATCTTCAATAATATCCACTAAAAAATGCCAGACACCATAGACTACATTTTGTATGATCCACTTCATATAAAATGTTTAGGAAGGTAAATATATACAGAATAAGTGTAGACTAGAAGTTGCCCAAGGCTGGAAGTGGGAATTTGGAACAATTATAAATAGACACAAGATTTCTTTTTTCTTCCTCACAGAAATAGCAACAATTTTATTAGGCAGAAATAAGGATATTACAAGATACTACATGTTTGTGTGGTAAATAACATGGTAATCATATATAAGATCAATGTTATCATTTTTTAATTTAAACAGAAAAAAGCAAGAAAGAACAATAAAACAGTTTCAAACCGGCCAGTAGGAGAATAACCGTAATCAGCACATTGCTATATCCACAGTAGCTGTTCAGAGTACAAGATACAGGCATGAAACATTGTGCAGAAAATTACTAGCACAAAACTTTCCTCTCTGTGAACCAAGAGAAACCAGCTGTATAACTGTCTTAACTGTCTTGTGTAAACTTTACCCTTCCTTCCTTCCCAAGATTTCTTTTTAGGGTGATAGAAATGTTCTAAAATGAGATTGGAGTTGTGGCAAATTGTTGTACAACTCTGCAAATATTCTAAAATTCATTGAATTATACACTTAAAAGAGATCAACTTTATAATGTGCAAATTATATTTCAACAGAGCCATTCTGAAAAGGAAAATAAATACAGTCCCCGGAGAACCACATACACGCTCCCTGTGCAAACCAACAGCTCCGTCTCTGGGTTCCTACTTGGGAAAAGAAAGGCATACATGAGAGTGTTCACGGTGGCGTCAGCTTTTACTTTTCGTTCGTATATGTTTGCAGTACATAAGGGCTGCGCTCCTTGTGGGGAGTTAGTACGTGGATATAACACGTCTCAGTTCCTTTCCATCCTCTTCCCCTGCCCCCTCCCTCCATCTCTCAGCCCCCTTCCCATTCGCAAAAGATCTACCTCCCCCTTTCCTATTATCTGTCTTTCATTTTGCTCTTTACTTACAGTTTGGGCATCTCATATGAGAGAAAACATGTGATATTTAAGTTTAAGTCTGATTTACTCTGTGTAACCCTATAGTCTCAAGGTGCATCCATTTTTCCACAGATGCCTCATTTATTCTTTATGGCAGAGTAGTACTCCACTGTGTGTCAGTACCACATTTTAAAAAAAAATTTTATTTTAAAAGTAAAAGAACAAAAACACCAACAAACACACAGCAGCACAAGAACAGTACAAAAACTGAACTATAGATAAGGTGGCAGGGGATCAACAATGGTTGTTGTGTTACATATTGATAACTTCAAAGTGTATGCTCAGGACAATACAAATAGACATACAAGATTGATCAAACAATTAATCATCAATTGTTCCTTACATCAAAACGACATGAGACAATAGTGCAACCATGTCAGCCGTCCTGCACACACATACATACCTACACAGCTATCCCCCTTTTCCTTTTTTCCTTCCCTTCATTCCGATTGCTCTCTACTTTTGAGCAGTCTCCCTTCATACCTCCCAATTTATATTCCCACCTCCAGGTTCCTACATCAATGATACAATATACTGTTTGCACATGCATATCTGATTTAGCTCACTTATGAGTAGGGTCTCTAACTGTGACCATTTGCCTATAAAAGCTTCCAGCATGTCCTTCTTTATAGCTGAATAATATTCTATTGTGTAAAAATGCCACAGTTTTTTAATCCAGTCCTCTGTGGATGGACATTTGGGTTGCTTCCACAATTTAGCTATTACAAATTGTGCTGCTATAAACATGGGTGCACATATATCAGAGTGATATGATGTTTTCAGATCTTCTGGGAAAATACCCAGAAGAGGAATAGCTGGGTTGACTGGGACCGCTAGACCTAGTTTGCTGAGGAATCTCCAAACGGATCTCCACAGTGTTTTCACCAGTCTGCACTCCCACCAGCAGTGCAGCAGAGTTCCTATTTCTCCACAGCCTCGCCAGCATTTGTTATTGGATGATTTCTTGATGCTGGCCAATCTTACTGGGGTGAGATTAACTCTCAGTGTTGTTTTCATTTGCATTTCTCGAATGACTGAAGATGTAGAACATTTTCTCATATATTTATTTGCCCTTTGTATTTCTTTATCTGAGAAGTGTGTATTCATCTCAGATGCCCATTTCTGGATTGGGTCTTTGAATTTGGACAGGTTCATGCTTTTTAATTCTTTGTATATTCTAGATAGAAGGCATTTGTCCGAGGAACAGCCAGTTAAGACTTTTTCCCAATCTGTGGGTTTTCTTTTTATTCTGCTGGTGATTTCTTTAGATGTGCAAAAACTTTTCAGTAAAATGAGTTCCTAGTTATTGATTCTTTGAAGTGTTTCCCTTGTAGTTTGATTTTTGTGCATGAACTCTCTGCCTACTCCTATGTCTTCAAGATTTTTACCTACTTTCTCTTCCAATGGGTTTAGTGTTTCTGTTTTAATATTGAGATTTGTGATCCATTTTGACTTGAGTTTGGTGCATGGTGATACACTTGGGTCTATTTTCAGTCTTCAGTAAGTGGCAAGCCAATTTCTCTTGAGTTTGGTGCATGGTGATACACTTGGGTCTATTTTCAGTCTTCAGTAAGTGGCAAGCCAATTTCTCCAGCACCATTTACTGAAGAGGCTACCTTTCTCCCAGTGAGGTTGTTTGGCCCCTTTGTCAAAGATTAGGTGGCTGAGTGTGTTTGTGGTTGTGGTTGTATCTTCCAGTCTGTTCCATTGATCCTCAGGTCTGTTTTTTAGCCAGTACCAGGTTGATTTTATTACAGTAGCTTTGTAGTATAATTTCAGGTCAGGGATTGTGATTCCACCTGACTTGTCCTTGTGGCCCAGAATTGCTTTTGCTATTCTGGGTCTCTTCTGGTTCCAGATGAATTTAAAGCATATATTCTCTAGATCTGTGAGGTATGCTGATGGTAGTTTAATGGGAATTGCATTGAATCTGTGCAACAATTTTGGTAGTATGGCCATTTTCACAATGTTGGTTCTTCCTAACCATGAGCAGGGAATGTTTTTCCATTTATTGAAATCCTCTTCAATCTCTTTTTTCAGAGTACTGTAGTTTTCATTGAATAGGTCTTTTACCTCTTTTGTTAGATTGATTCCTAAATATCTCAATTTCTTGGATACTATTGTAAAAGGTATGGTTTCCTTAATTTCCCTCTCAGTCTGTTTTTGTTTGTGTATAGGAATGCTATCGATTTTTGGGTGTTGACTTTGTATCCAGCTACTCTGCTGAATTTGTCTATTAATTGAAGGAGTCTTCTTGTGGAGTTTTTGGGGTCTTCCATGTAAAGTATCATGTAATCTGCAAATAGTGGTAGTTTTACTTCTTCCTTTCCTATCCGTATTCCTTTTATTTCATGCTCTTGTCTAATTGCTGTGGCTAATGCTTCTAGAACTATGTTGAATAGTAGTGGTGACGGTGGACATCCTTGTCTTGCTCCTGTCTTTAAGTGAAAGCTTTCAGTTTTTTCCATTTAGTATGATGTTGGATGTTGGTTTGCCATAGATGGCTTTAATGAGATTGAGGTAGAGGCCATCTATTCCTACTTTTTCTAGGGTTTTTACCATGAATGCATGTTGGACTTTATTGAAAGCTTTTTCCACATCTATTGAGATGATCATGTGGTTTTTGTTTTTGGCTCTATTGATATGGTATATTACATGAATTGATTTGCAAATATTGAACCATCCCTGCATTCCTGGAATAAATCCAACCTGGTTATGGTGTATAATTTTCCTTATGATTCGCTGCATTCTATTTGCTAGTATTTTATTGAGTATCTTTGCATCTATGTTCATTAGAGAGATTGGCCTATAGTTCTCTTTCTTGGTTGGGTCCTTCTCTGGTTTTGGTATTAGTATAATATTTGCCTCCAGAAATGAGTGAGGGAGAATTGCTTCCTTTTCAAGTTCACTGAAGAGTTTGAGGAGTGTTGGCATTAAATCTTCGCTGAATGTTTTATAAAATTCTGCTGTGAATCCATCAAGGCTTGGGCTTTTCTTTGTCAGTAAGTTTTTAATGACATTTTCAATCTCATTAATTGATACTCGGTTGTTCAAGGTTTTTATATAAATTCCTGGTTCAACTTTGGTAATTCGTACATTTCTAGGAATCTGTCAATTTCTTCTGGGTTTTCTATCCTATTGGAGTAAAGATTCTCAAGTAGGTATTAATGATCTTTTGAATTTCTGTAGGATCTGTGGTGATTTCATCCTTTTCATTCTTTATTGCATGAATTTGAATTCTTTCCTTTCTTTATTTGATAAGGTTGGCTAGAGGTTTATCAGTTTTATTTACTCTTTCAAAAAACCAACTCTTTGATTACATTTTCTTCTTCAATTCATCTGTTGTTGCACATGTAGGCTGCTTCCAATATTTAGCTATTATGAAATGTGCTGCTATAAACATGGGTGTGCATATATGGTGTCATAGCAATATGATGTCTTTAACTTTTTCAGGAACATACCTAGAAGGGAAACAGTGGGGTCAAGTGGATTTTCTAGTTTTAGTTTTAGTTTTTTGAGGAATTTCCATAATGTTTGTACTCATGTATATCCCCACTATCAATGTAGAAGGATTTCTTTTTCTCTGCACTCTCACTAGCATTTGTTATTATTTGATTTCTTGATGATAACCACTCTTCATATAGTAAGACAGAATCTCAGTGTTGTTTTAATTTGCATTTCTCTAATAGTCAGAGATGTTTGACATTTTTCATGTATTTACTGGTCATTTGGACACCTTCTTCTGAGAAGTATCTATTCATTTCTCTTGTCCATTTTTGATTAGGTCTTTTATTTTGGAGGGATCTAGTTTTGAGTTTTTCATATATTCTATATATTAGTCCTCTGTCCAAGGAATAGCTGGCAAAATTTTTTCCCCTTTCTGTAGGTTGTATCTTCATTCTACTAACTGATTCCTTTGTTGTGTAGAAGATTTTTAATTTAATGTTCCCATTTGTTGATTCTTGCTGCTATTTCTTGTACAATTGGGATTCTGTTTAGAAGGTCCTTGCCTACACCTATATCTTCAAGAGTTTTCCCTATTTTATCTTCCAGCAGATTGTTTCTGTTTTAATGTTTAGATCTTTGATCCATTTTTATTTTACTTTAATACATGATAAGAGATAAGAATCTAGACTCACTCTTGTGCATGTGGATAATCAGTTTTTCCAGGACCATTTACTAAGACAGCACTCTTTCCTCCAGTGTATGTTTTCGCCCTTTTGTCAAAGATCAAGTAGCTGAATGTGCCTGGGATTTTTTCTACATCCTCTATCCTCTCATTGATCTGCTTGTCTGCTTTGTGCCAGTACCATCCTGTTTTTATTACTGTAGCTTTGTAATATAACTTGAAATCTCAGATTGTGGTGCCTCCTGTAGCAGCATTATTCATAAATTCAAAGTGGAAACTACCCAGATGTACTAATTGGAAAATAGAAAAGTAAAATACAGCATATCCATACAACTGAACACTATTCATCAATAAAAAGTAATGAATATTAGTACTAGGGTACAACATGGAGGGATTTAAAAAACACTATGCTAAATAAAAAAGGCAGAAAAAATAACCTACATATTGTATGATTCTCTTTATATGAAATGTCCTGCAAAGGGTAAGCTAGTAGAATCAGAAAGTAAAATTGTGTGCCTGTTGGGGGTGATGGGATTGGAGATTAGCCATAAATGGCCAGGAGGGATCTTACAAGAGTGAGGTAAGTGTTCCAAAACTGGATGCTGGGGATGGTTTCATAACCTGGTAAATTTGCTAAAAATCACTTAGTTGTACACTTTAAAAACTGTGAATTTTGTGGTTTGTAAATTATATCTTAGTAATTTTTTAAAGAGAATAAAAGATAACAGAAAACCATTAGAAATGATACAGAATTTCACTAAACAACATGATAGGAACTCAACAATGATTGTTATATTGCATATTGTTGTCTTCAAATTAGTTGTTCGGATTACCAGATATAAGCATGCAAAATTGGTCAAAAAATTAAAAAGAAAAAAATTTAAGCATTAACTGTTCCTTTCCACAGACCAGTAGAAATCAGGAGTACAGTTATCCCAGCTATCTTGTGTATAGGAAAGGATAAAAAAGATGTGGTATTTTTATGTAATGGAGTATTACTCAGCTATACAAAAAAAGATAAGCTCAAAGCTTTTATAGGTAAATGGATGCAACCAGAGACCACACTCATAAGTGAAATAAATCAGACCTGCATGTGTAAACATCTGATTGTCTCCCTAGTATGAGAACCTAAAAGAGTAAATACAATCTGAAAGGTACAGTAGATACTGTGAAAGGGAAAGAAACTGCATAAGGAGAAGCAACAACTGGGATGAGGGAAAGCAGAAAAGAAAGACGGGAGGGAGAAACATATGCATGTGGATACACAGTAATTTTTTTGTTTGTTTGTTTCAGTGGCTCTCAGTGCACGATCATGTAAAACCCAAACCGAAAGTCTGGCTTTCCCAGTTCTTCCTGCCAGACCCCCTCGTGCCTTATCCTCCTGTCCCTCGCCCTGGTCCCTCACCTACAGCCTTCTGTGCGTGCTCTCGTTGCAGACTTCCCTGTCACCATACATGCTGTTTCCCTAAGGAGATAACCCAGGTCTGGATCTGGAGTCTCTCTCTCCTCCCTTTGATCGGCTGCTCCAGCCTTTGGTTCTCCAAAGCTACGGCTTTGCCTGTTCTGCATGTGGCTCACTGCCCTTGTCTGCTCTTATGGCAGAGTGTAGCCCTCTTGAACCACGGTTTGCTTCCTGAAGCCTGATCATCTGCCTCCAGTTAGAGCCTGGCACAGGTATCAATGTTTGTTGACTGAGTAACGGCCGAAGCCATTGTTGACCTTTCCCCCTTATGTCGAGTAGTTCTGTTTTAGTTAATTTTCCCAAGGAGAACCTATGCTTTTATAATTGGTCAGTAAAAACAGCTAATTCCTCTTGCATATTTTGGGTGAACACACAATATATCCTGACCAATGTAGCTCATATTGGGTCCAGAGGGTGAGCGCAAGATTAATACCAAATTCCAGTACCAGGGGGTTGGTGCCTTACTTGCGCTGTTGAAATTCCATAATTTTCTCATGAGATCTTGCCACCCTTAGGTGGTGAAGGCAGGGATCAGGAAAGAAGGCCGAGAGGGCATCATGGACTCCTTGATTAGGTAGAAGGAGAACTACTGTCACTACTGAGGACTTGGCTTCGTGGTCCCTACATCAGCCCAAACGGTTCTTCTCTGGGAATAATTCTTACATCTCTGGTAAATAGGCCAATAGTTCTTCGTGCAGATTTGGCCCATACTAAATAAATAACTCCCGTTCTCTAGTAGGAGGAGGCACCTTCCTGCCTGTCTGTACTGGGGGTTGTTGTGCTGTTTTCAGGGCTGAGGTTGGGATGCACTCTCTGGGGTTCCACAGCCAGTACCAGCGTGTGTGCTCTCAGGTCAGAGGGCCTCCAACACCTTTCAAAGAAATTGGAAGTAAAGGAAGCATGGGCTTGAGTGTCAGAAGGGCATGATTTAAAATCCAAGTTCAACCCGCTCTGAGGCCATTTGATTTTGGGAAAATGGGTCTCTGAACCTCGAGGTTTTGTTTGTTTTTGGTATGAGGATAGGGAGGTACAGCCCTTCCCTCCGGGGCTGTTGTGTGGATGAAATGAGATGATGCGCAAGGTCCCTCACGGTGTCTGGCACGTACTGAGCGTAACAGTAGTAGTCACAGTCGTCGCCATAGTAGTCGTGGTTGTAGCAGCAGCAAAGTAAGTGTTTACTCACGTGTCTACCTTGCTAGGTGAGCGGGTAATTAAAAGTAAATTATATATATATGTGAAAGCTTTACTAATAAAAGCCAAAGCTTTTATAAATAAAACAGTTTTCCACCTAGGGAAAAAAGCAACAAAGATCCTGCCCCATGAAGAGACAGATACGGCGAAGAGTGGGAAAGTCAGTCTCTCTCCTTGTAGACAAAGAAAGAGGCACAAGACTGAGGTGAGTGAGATGTGACCACGTGGGATGACTGAGCAGGTTCACCTCCCCTGGTTCTTTAGGGGTGGGGTGTTCAGGGAGGGCTTGCTGGAGGATATGTGTGAAGTGAACTTGACTACTTCTAGGCTCCTGCCTCTCCCAAAACGTCCCTGTCCTAATTTCAGGAACCTGTGACAATGTTCTGTTATATTGGAAGGCGGAGTGAAGTTTGCAGATGAAATTAAGGTTACTAATCAGCTGTTACAGGTGAGGAGAGTATCCAGGTGGGCCCGGTGTGACTGCAAGGGTCTTTACGAGTGGAAGAGGGAAGTAGGAGAGGCAGAGGCAGAGCGATGAAATGGGAACCCCAAGTGGCTGCTTGCAGGCTCTGAGGGTGGAGGAAAGGGCCCATGAGCCAAGGAGTGGGAGTATCCTCAGAAACTATAAAAGGAAGGGTTCTTTCCTAGAGCCTCCAGAAAGGAACACACTTTAATGTTAGTTAGGTGAGACTCAATTCAGACTTCTGATCTCTAGAACTGTCAGATAATACATTTGTGTTCTTTTAAGTCACTGCCTTTGTGGTCACTTTTTACCATAGCAATAGGAAATTATATATCCTTCACTGAACTTAAAGTTTGGGACAAAACTTGGGCTCTTGAAGGGACGCTGAAGAGAAAGCTTAATCATCTGACATCTTCCTAGGATCTTGACTCAACCCTTGGGAGCCAGCCCTACAGATGGCTGTGTAGGCCCAGACCAAATGGCATTTTTAGAGTTCTCTATTGCTTCTCCTCAGCCTAATTTTAGGCATTTCCTTCTTTCTGGGTTCACATTGTCCTCAAAACCATCTCTATCTGGACCATCAAGTCTCCAGTCTGCTGTAGGCAAATGTTAATAATGCTTCATGATTCTATAATCCTATACAGGGTACCAGCTACTTCCTTATGCATTCTTCACAAAAGCCTGGGGAGGAGGGTACTCTAATCTGATTTTAAGGGAGAAAATTTCCCAAAGTCACATAACAGAAGCTAGCGGAGATTAGCATGATTCCCTCATCGGCACAGTTGGCCCAATATTCTACTCAACTCGCCTCACTGAGAACAGCCATGGAGCGTGGGTGGAAATCCCCCAGAAACGTGTGAACAGAGAAGGCTACATGAAAGCCAGAAAGGGTCGGGAGGAGACAGCAGGATACTTACCCACAAGGGAGAGCATCTGCTCTCGCCTTCCCTGCAGCCCGGGCAAAGGATCGCGTGTAGCAGAAGGAGGAGAGTGACAGGGTGAGCAAGACAGCAAGAGCAAGAGAGAGTTCATTTGCCTCTTGTGTAGGCAGATTAACCAACCTCCCCAACCCAGACTCTGGGGATCTTAATTATAAGCTTTTTCTTTGTACCCTCCAGCAGGTACTTGCAGAGCAGTATCGATATAACTTAACCCTGTTTAATAAATGTGAGTTGAATGGTCCTATAAATGAATCAGGAGTCCGGACTGATATAAATCACCATGCACTCTCTCAGAGGTGTTTGGATTTCAGGTGCTAGGAGAGGGTAGAGCAAAGGGGACCCGGCTGACTGCAGGGAGTAAGGAAGGTCAGTCCCTAAAACAAACGGAGCCCTTTCTAATTCTCCTGCCTGGAATGCGCCTCTTCCACTCAGTTTCCTACTTCTGATATTAGCACAGTGCTCAGCTATTCAGTGAAGACTTTCCTTACTATCTGAAGAGAACCCCAGGGGATGCTCAGTTTTATCTCCTGGTTGTCTCAGTCAGTGTTGGCTTCTCAGTCTGTAATTACCTTCTTATGTGTTACTTACCCCTTTGTTTGTTGGCTGTCTCTGCCAGTGAAAAATAATCTTAATGAAGGCCAAGACTAATTTATCCTGTTCTTCACCAAATAGTCCCAGCACCATGTGCTGAATTTAAAAACAAATAAAGTCATGAAGTTACATATGAGATATGTAGATGTTAACCAGATAAAAGGGTAGAGAAGCTTGGGGTGGAATGGGGAGAATTTTTGAGACAGAAGAGCTTGTTGGCTCTTCTTCCTCACCCTGGCCTGTTGAAGTCGGCCAGCACTCTGTCTTAAACTTTTTCTCTTCTTGTATGCAGTCCTAGAGGGTCTATCTACACATCCCACTATAAGCTGGTAACTCTCCGACTGGTCTGTCTTGCTTCTACTTCTCGGAACTCCGGGTTGCATTTCCAGCTGCCCACCTTGCACCTCCAGGAGGGCTTCTAATGGGCCCCCACGCCTACTGCCCACTGCTGCATCCCTGGAGTCAGAGCAGACTCATACAGGTACACACTGTGCCACTCTTTATCGAGAGATCGTTACATCCTCTTTATACTAGAGAACTGCTACAATGTAAATAACTAACTCAGGAAACAACATCATTTTTTGGAAAAACTGGAGAGTAATTAGCTTTCTGATTCCAAAATACAAGAACTTTCTAGAATGCCATAATGCCACCGCCTCAGCCTGAACACCTTTGGCAAACTGCATCCAATCTGGTGACTACCCTTTAGGCCACCTGAAAAATGATTCTTTTTTAAAAAATGATTTCACATGTAAAAAAATGACATGTAAAAATGAAGTGTCTTGGTTGTAAAGATGCAGAGAACACAGGAAAGTACAAAGACAAAGATGAAATGTTACCCTCAAACTGCCAACCAGGAATTGCTACTGTTACCAATTGATGAACATTAATTCTATAAGGGTTACTCTTAAAGTTTTTCTCCTTCTCTCCTCTGCTGTCCTACTTTGGTAAACATTACCATGATTAACCCAGTTGTTAGACAAATACCTAGAAGCCACAATTCCTCTCTTTATCTCACTTTCCAGACCTGCAAGTTATACTAATTCTACTTGGAAATATGTCAGAACTGGACATACCGATGACTCTGGACTTATGTTAGTTACTTGTGTTAGCACAGTCAATATTAGAACATTTACATTCAGTTCTATGTCCATAATTCTCACAGTCATTTAGGTCTTCTAAAATGACAGAAGTTTATCATCAGTTTTCAAAACCTGGCTTTATTTCCTTTTCTTCTCTCTGTTTTCTTTCAGAAAAGAAACAAATTTTACAGTTTCTCATCATCATATCCTAAACAGAAATTTTGTGAAGAAGGAAAAAGAGCTGCAAAAATTCTTATTCCATGATAATAGGTTGATACCTTTTCAAACTTCATTTGGTCTTTAGAATAAATTTTGGACAAAGTCATAAAAATCAAACCTGTCTGTGCCTCTGTCTGTTCTACTGGTCTTCACCGAATTTTTGAAGTCCTCTAGAAAAGCCATTAAAATGTCTAACAGACACCTACACTGCCATGTTGACTGCGGCTTTATTTACGAATGCACAGATATAGAGACAACCTAAGCATCCATCAGTGAATGCGTAAAGAATATGTGGTGTTTATACCTAATAGAATACTGTATAGACTTAAAGGGGGGAAACCCTGTCGCTTGTGACAACACAGATGAACCTAAGTGGAGTAAGTCAGACACAGATACCACTTGGTCTTACTTACATGAAGTGTGATTTAAAATACATGCGTGTTTAAATAAAAAATATCCCAGTAAAGAACACACTGCCATTAATCCCTCTCAAAGTGAGTCCCCGGGCTTCACCCACACTTATCTCAGTCTTTGCTACTTTCTGAAGCAATTCTGGAAGTTCTCTTTCGTAAGTGTTTTTCACTGTGCTATTGTGGTTGCCTTGATATCCTGAATCAATTAGAACATTTAATTTTCATGATACTTTTGACTTTTGAGAAGAGCTAGAAGTCATACGGTGACGGCCCAGCGGGGAGGTGGATGTGGACACGCTGTGACATTTTTAGAGCCTGCTCACTTGGCAGCAGAGTTCACTATATTTTTGCTCACACCCTCATAAAAACATGCACAAAAGACAGTTTCCAGAACTGATTCAGCCCGTAGTGAGAGCCAGGCGTGGTGGCGCACGCCTGTAACCACCGTACTCTGCAAGGCAGAGGCAGGAAGGTCACTGCAAGTTTGAGTCCAGAGGCCCGCCTGAACTTCAAGAAACAAAACAAACAAACAAAAAAGTGGCAAGAACAATGGAATAAGTGTGTTCTCAGAAAGGGAAATTACTGCTTTGAGGGGCAAAGTATTTTACAGTAATACATTTTAATGTAAACATTCAATTTATATAATTCAATCACACTTCCTTTGTGGAACCCCAAAAAGTTGAACTCACAGAAACAAACAGTGAAGGGATGGTTCCCAAAGGGTTGAGGTGGCAGATGGGGAAGGGGTGATGTTTGTTAAAGGTTACAAAGTTTCAGTCAGATAGGAGAATATGTTTTAATGGTAAGTCTGCTGCTTTAGTTACCAGTAACATACTGTATGTTTTACAATTACTTAAAGAGTACCTTTTAAATATTTTCACCACAAAAGATGATGACTGTAAAGTGATGAATATTATTTAGCTTGGTCCAACCATCCTACAATACATACATGCATCAAAACATCACATTGGACCATATATATTACTGTATATTATATATATATAATTTCTAGAATAATTTCTCTTCTGATGTATTTTTCTCCGAATAATCTCCACATGGATCCCTTCCTGATTATTACTCATCTTCCAATGAATTTTTCTGTTCAGGTCATGATGCTGAAAAATGGTAGAGATGGCTTAGGAATGCAAGGAGGGATGTCTCCAACATCGGTTCAGGGTTGTTTTCTCAAAGCACCTCTCACCAACGTCTTCTGCTGAGTGTTGTTAAATCTCTCAGAGATTAGAATTCAGGAAAACAGTGTGGCTCAAAACAATATACTTCGCTCAGCTGCTCTGTTGTAATCTGGTGGCCCCATGTCCTCCTCTTCATCCTACTTCACAAAGACAGAGGCTTTAGAAAGATAACAAAATATATGTCACTCTGGATGTTCTTTAATTGCCTCCCTGTTGGTTCTGCATTCCTGAATGCTTTTCTATATGTCATTTTATTTTCCAGAAGGTGTTAGCTAGCCTCCAACAACCTATACCTATTAGGATGAGATTCAGCTACAAATGACAGGAAGCTCTAAATAACTGTAGCTTTCTTTCATTCTCACATAAATGAAGTTTAGAAGCAAGTAGTTTGTGATTATTGTTTCTTGGTCAGTCCCAACATACATGTTTTCCTGTCCAACCCAGTTTCAGACTTCTTATATGTTCACATTCTACCACCAGGAAGGAGCACATCTTCTCTCTCTCAAAGCTAAACCCTCCACCCTTGTACGCTTTTGTAAGAATATGAAATGGTATATATCTTAGTTACTTTTCTCCTTGCTGAGAGAAAACACCCAACACCCAAACTTAAAAGGGGAAAGGTTTATTTCAGCTCACAGTTTGTAGAGGTTTCAGCCTGTAGTCAGCTGGCTCCAAGGCAGGGTGGCGTGGCAGGGGGCGTCAGAGGAGAGAAACAGTCCTTGGCAGAGCAGACAGGAGACAGCGAAGCAGCAAGTCTCCCTTCCCTCTTATTCCACCCACGTTCACAAAAAGACTTGTACACCTGTGTGTACAGCACCATTATTCACAATAGGCAACACTTGGAAACAAGCAAAATATCCATCAATTGATGAATGGATAAACACAATGAGACATCTCTAAGAAATAGAATATAATTGAACAATAAGAAGGAATTTTAAAAAAGGAATGAAGTGCTGATGCATGCAATGTGAATGAATCTTGAAAATGTGCTAAGGAAGCCAGACCCTGAAGACCATTTATCATATGATTTTATCTACATGAAATGTTCAACATAAGCAAACATGTTAAGCCAGAAAGTGTACTAGTGGTTATGTGATTGTCTAAGGCCAGAAGCTGGGTGTTTATGTGTGTATGTGTGTGTGCGTGTGTGTGTGTGTGTGTGTGTGTGTGTGATGGATAAGGGGTACAGAGTTTCTCTTTGGAGTGATAAAAATGATCTACAGTTGATTGTGTAGACACTTGCATAACTCTAGTATCCTAAAAGTGCACTTTAATGGGTTAATTGTATGATGTATGAATTATATCGCAATAAAATGATTTAAAAAGAGAAAACCCAGTTCCACAGAGCACTTATAACTCATAAGCTAGAACTTACTCACACCTGCATGCAATGAAAAGGACTAATATAGTCTGTTGCCAGAAAACTATGTGCCCATCTAAAAACCAGAGGTTCTATTACCATAGAAAGAACAGACATTGCATAATGTTGGCCATCTCTGTCCTGTTCCTAGTGAGACCTCCTCCCTTGTGACTCTACCATGACAGGATCTTAGGAAGACATTTAATTTTACAGAAGTTGATCTCTCCCACTGTCTGTAAAGGGATGTATTAACTCTGTGTTATTATGTATTTTGGATCAAAATTTACCTCATTTGGTATTCTTCATAGTTTTACTGTTTTAGAACAGTTTTTCTTGTTTTATCCAAGGTGAAAGTTTTAAAATTTTTCTCTTTTGTTTTCAGTTGACATCAAGAGTTGGAAGAGAATTCAAAAGGCCCTCCCCATTTTTGTTATCTTTAACTCAAAGTTTCTGGGATATTTTGGAACACATTTTCTTCTAGATGCAGCCCTATGAAACCTTTCTGCGTTTCCTTACTTGTTACATGTAGCCCAACCTCCGTGCTAGATTTTGTAGTGTTCTCTACAAGTTGCTTCTTCCTCCTCTCCCGAAAATCCACCTCCCAAACCAACTACCCCCACTGTCTGCTGTACTCTCGTCTCTATTTAGTAACAGTTTTGTACAAGCTAAAGAGAGGTGTGTGTGTGTGAGCTGTGCTTCTTAGTGTATTGCCTAGGTTGGTATGGTTTCCCCTTTTGGCCCGTTTTGCGGGGACTTCATCTGCAATGTGTTTGATTCTAAACTCATCATCCCTTCCCCTATCAACTGTTCCTCTGGGGAAATGGCACCACCTATTGCCCAGGTAAAAACGTGGGCGCCATTGTACCTTTTTCTCCCTCGCTCCCTCCATGTAACCATTCCCTGAGCCCTTTTGATATCTCCGTCTGGAGACCCTCAGTACTGCCATTTGCTCTTGCTCTCTACTATTACGGTCTTCTTACTATATTAATTTGTCCTCGCCTAAGCCATGACAGCAGCCTCCTAATTGTCTTCCTGCCTGGGATTCTACCACTTCCCTCTGCACACATCCCACAGCAGCCACAGCGGTCTCTGCTCTGCAACAACCTCCTCTGTTGCGTGCCCCTCCCTTCTGTTTGGATCCTCTATTGGTTCTCCGTTCTCCCCAGCTAAGTCCAAATGTCTTTACCCAGCAGAGGCCCTCTGCAGCTGGATGTTTACTGTCTTTCCAGCATCAGATCCTGTGTTCCTCCCCAGGACCTCTTCCTCCTCTTCACCGTGCCTTGCATTGTGCAGTCTTTCAAAAGTCTCTCAGCTTTTGAGTTTGTTTTCTCCCTCCGTTGGGAGGTTGGCTGACATCTATTTGTATTTTAAGAATAAGTTCAAGCATTAGTCTCTAAACCTTTCTTATCACCTGTACCAGTCTGATTTCAGTGTCCTTAAAGGCTTTTACAAACATTGCATTATGCTATTACTGTTTAATTATTTGTCTTCTATGATTAAAACACAAAGTCCTTAAGGACAGGGACTATATCTTATTCATTTCTGGTTCCCAATTCCGGGCCTATCACTGGAATATAGCAGATGTTCATGTTGAAAAGCAATAGTAAATAATGAGCTATCTCTTCATTTATATTTGTTGACTTTAGAGTGGGAAATGATGACATGGAATTCTGAAAACCTGGGTTTGTCCCTCTGCCCCCACTAACCCTGCTTCCAACAGGGCACTCATTGGTTCAGTGACATGTTGACTCAGATTGCCCTCTAGCTAATGGAAAGCATGCATAGCATGGACTCTGGATCCACTCTGTGTACCAGCGTTACCCAATTTGTAAATAGTCTATACCTGTGTGATCCTCCTCATTGGGAGTAAAGTGATTCTGAGTTTGAAAGCAACTAATATGTTTGCCCATCTTACATTGATGAGGATATCAGGGTATCAGGCAGGTTCACCAGGAAAGAGAAGCGTGGCTGTAGATGATCTGGTCATATGGGGTGAAAGGGCTGCCCCCTGTCAGACTTTAAAGAGCAGTCCTATTAACTGGACAAGTCAAAATAGGCCAACATGTGGTATGAACAATGATATCGCACTGATTCTAAGTTGCTCTCTTTTCACATTTAATGTCTCTGAAACTGGAATGTGTCTTAAAATAGTTAGAATCTTAAATTCAGAGAAATATTATAACAAGAAAGTTTAAGATTGAGAACCAAAGTTATTTAGAAGTTTATACATGATTTAGAGTTAGGAACAGGTTAGGGAGGCATAGAGGATGTTTATAGGTATACTAGGTGAATTTTGGAAATTTCTTAAAGAGTTGTTACCTGTGGTCGCAGGAAAACTACTTACTGGCATGTGGGTATCATTTTCCAAGTGAGTTAGTGAAAAATTTAGATTAAGGAGATTGGAGTTCCAAGAAAACAGAGTTCAGGAGTAGGATTAGCAGCCAAGTCTCCAAACTCCGTGTGCACCAAGTGCTAGAAGAACCAGTGAATCCTGTTTTAAATGAGAACATTCCAGGAACTGAACTAGGGAAGGTCATTTGATTACTTTGGGCTAAAGTCCTCTTGGCTTTATCAATGAACTGCTGTGCTCTCAAGTGGGCTCTGTGGCAAAGTGTCTTAAGTAGATGGGACTTTGCTACCAGAAACTGAGATTTAAATCTGAGTTTTGCTATTTTTATCTAAGTAAATGCAATCAAATTTCTCAACCTCCGATTGTCAGTCTTGATATTTGTATATGTCTCATACCATTGGAATAAGATAAAGTTGGAATAAGGTAAATTGGAATAAGGTAAAATCAGTGTCTAGCTTAATGACTGGGAGATACGATTTTCAATAATCCCTGAACTTCTCTGAGGTAGAATCTCTTGAGGACTTCATATTGTGTGTCCTGGAATGGCCTTTGGAACTAAGAAATATTGGCATCAGATATAATACAAAATAACTATATATAACTTTATAATTATTCCCATTTTATAAACAGAGGACCTGTTGCTTACACTGTTTTTTTACTAGGCCTTTGTTCTTTTATGATATTATTCATGGGTAAACAGGATAAATGTCAATGCAAGAAACTAAACTGTCTGACCTAGAAAAATGAGGGGGATGTAAGGGGAGGGAGAAGAAAAGGAAAGTTAGCTTGGTGATAGGGAACTGGTGGAAAAGGATTTTACATGAGCAAAACAGAAGCGGGAGATTCAGACTGGCCCTGGGCAGAGGTGAAGAGAGACGTCTAAGGGAGTTGTACGGGCAGTCTCGCCTTGTGATGTGTGGGGCTGTCTTCTTCCACGCGCCAGAAACTTTCAGGCAATATTTATATCTTCAGCACTTTTACGTAGATTTTGAGCTTCTATTTTAAAAAGATAGAGCAAAACATCACATGCATACTGTAAGCATGCACAGTTTTTATTTGTTGATTTAAAAATTAACCAAAAAGAAGAAGGAGAAGAAAACTTGTTGGTGGATATGTAGAGGCGCTGAGGTGAAAGCAAGAGGAGAGCGGCTACGGCTTCGGTCTTGGGAGCCCGGCTGGCAGCTTCGGGACTCCCACAGGCGTGCGGCAAGCTGAGTGACCACAGAGCTCCCTCTGGCTGGAAAGGAGGACGAGGGCGGGGGGAGGACGGGAAAACTCAGCTGTGAACAAGTCCCATCAACATCCAGATCCAAAATCTGCTATCTATCTCAAAATCCCCAGCTCTTTATAACTCAAATGCTTCAATTCCGCTTTGTGTGTGAGGTAAAATATGCAGAATATCTACTACTTTAACCATTTTAAAGTAAACAATTCTGTGGCATTAAATATAATCACACTGTTGTGCAGCCATCACATACCACTATCTCTAGAATTTTAAAACCCGTCAACTGAAACTCTATACTCATTAAATACTCTCATTCCCCTCTCTCCTCCTGGCAGCCACCATTACATGTTGCCTCTGTCACTTTGACTATTCTAAGTTCTTCACGTAAGTGGAATCACATAGTGTTTGCCCTTTTGTGCCTGGCTTATTTCCCATAGCATAATGTCTTTAAGATTTATCCATGTTGTAGCCTGTGTCATGACGTCCTCTCTTCTAAGGATGAAAAATATTCCATTTAGGTATAGACCACGTTCTTTATCTGTTAATCTAATGATGGACATTTGGAGCATTTCCACCTTTTGGCTGCTGTGAACAAAGCTGCTACAAGAGTACAAGTGCCTCTTTCAGTCCTTCATTTCAATTATTTTGCTACGTAAGTAGGAACTTGGCTCTACCTCTTTAAAAAAGTCAGGAAATAGAGTTCAATATTATTTCTTTGACTTATTTTTTAGTGTTTCAGATTCATAGGAAAACTGAGCAGAAGGTATTGTAGAGATTTCCCATACACTCCCTGCTCCTACAATAGTCTTCACCACTATCAACATCCCACACTACAGCGGTACGTTTGTTAGAAATGATGAACCTACACCCAAAGTTCACAGTTTTCATCAGAGTTTACTTTGGGTGCTGTACTCTCCATGGAACGAATATATGGTGGCACACATTCATCCTTATTGTACCCTACAGAGGATTTTCACTATCCTAAAAATTCCTCTGTGCTCTGCATGTTCATTTCTCCCTCTTCCAATAACCGCTGATCTTTGTTTATTATCTCCAAAGTTTTGTCTTTTCAGAGTGTCATGCAATGGGAATCACACAACGTAGAGCCTTTTCGGATTGGCTTCTTTCACTTACGTTTCCTGTGTCTTTTCACAGCCTGATTGCTCATTTACTTTCAGCACTGTGTCAAGTTGTGTAACAGTTTATTTGTGCATTCACTTACTGAAGAACAACTTGATTCATCTCAAGTTTGGGCAGTTATAAAGTTGCTATAAAGATGCATATGCAGGCTTTATGTGAACATACATTTTCAACTTTGGGTAAACGGTAAGGAGACAGACACTGAATTGCACGGTGAGACTAGGCTTAGTTTTGTAAAAAACCGAAGCTGCCTTCCTCAAAGGCTGTACTGTACCCCTTAATATCCCCACAGGGGACGAGGGTTTCTTTTGCTCCACAGCCTTGTCCACACTTGGTATCGATCAGTGTTTGGATTTTAACAATTCTCAAGGTGGGTAGCAGCAACTCTTTTATTTGAACCTGCACATCTGTGATGACATATGGTGTGGAGAATCCTTTCATATGTTTATTTGCCAACTGTGTATCTTCTGCGGTGACATCTGTTCAGATCTTTGGTTCAGTTTTTAACTGAGTTGTTAACGTTCTCCTTATAGAATTTTAAGAGTTCTTTTTATATTTTGGTTAACAACCCTTTATCAGATACAGTTTTTGCAAGTATTTACTCCACCCTGTGACTCGCATCCCCGTTCTCTCTCTTTAGCCCTGCTTTCACCACCCGTCCTCCTCCTCGTGCCGGGCTGGCCCCTGGCACTGAAGCCGCCCTGGGTGCTGCCTGGTGCCCACCGCACTGCTCTGAGCCGCCACCGGGCAGCTGTCCTCTTGGCAATGTGCAGGTTTTTCTTGCAACTTGCCTCCCTGCTTTTCAGTCCCACTGTTCAGCTCTTCCTAAAGAGCACACAGCCGTGAACACCTGAATCCCCCCTCTGGACGTGGCTTGGGTCCTTTTCCAAGGAGGCTTCTTGGGCTACATTTAACGAATAGTTGCAAAGACATAAGGTGGAGAGAGGAGAGACTTGTGATGGGGGTTATCATTTAATTTTACTTATTTATCTACCTTTTTAGACTGTGGCTCAAGAAGAAGTTTTTTGAGGCATGAAATAAAATCACATATACAAATAAAATGTATTGTGACAGTAAAGATTTATTTTGTGAACGTGGCAAAAATCATGTAAACACTTTAAAATGGAAATAGAAAGGTGCACATAGTCCACTGTATTAATCCGACAGATAATTCAAAAATAACAGATAATTACTTTATTTCCAAATCTACCAAAAGAATGAAGGCTCCACTGTTTTTGTTTTGTTGTTTTGGATACCAGAAATTGAACTCAAGACCTCACACTTGCCAGGCAGGTGCTGCCCACTGAGCTCAAGCCCCAGCCCTCCGCGGTGGTGGGCGGTCTCTGATAAAGGATGCTGAGGGCCTGGCCGTGGTTCTGTTGGAGCATGGTTTGTAAAGTACATTACGGTTATAAAAACATTGGCTGTCCCTTTACAGTTTTCAAGACCCAGCCCTGCGGATGTCGCTCAGTAGTAGGGTGCTTACCTAGCATGCACAAGGCCCTGAGTTTGATCGCTAGTATCACACACACACACACACACACACACACACAC